>JALPQI010004823.1:0-69004 GCA_025490895.1 Thaumatotibia leucotreta
GAAATTTTTAGAGAGAACGGGTCACATTTAAATAAAAATCTGTTATGTTTAATTTCAAAAATATAGAATAATGGAAAAATATTTTTTGAGACCCGTATACTTTTAAAAGACCTATTCAGTTATGCCCAGAGATCGGATGGATTTGCGACATTCTTAGTGACTTACGTAATTTTGATGACATTTAGTATGAGATGTAGCACAAAAATCCGATCTCTGGACTGGACTTATGCCACAGGCATAATTTCAGTGGAAAAACCATCTCCATTAAACGTGTACGTGAGGTACCTACGCGAAAATAAATTGTATTGTATTGACAATTTCAACGAGTCTATTAAACGAAATGTGATTCTAATAATACCTCTAATAATAGATTTCCGCTTAAGTAAATGCCTTAAAAATGTTAGATCCACAAATCTTTGGCATGGCGTAGGTGGAAAAAATATTGGCGTAGGTGCAGGTCCATATAAAAATAACGTGAATACTTAACATACTTACATATCGTATATCGTGTTGTCATACTTTATTTGAAGCCAGTGTTATACTCAGGGGGCTACCATGATATCTTAATGCGATTCAGTGTAGGTTCTGCATGTCAGGGTTTGACAGTTATTATATGGATACGACAAATTTTAGGTCCTAAACTGAATCGCATTAGTAAATCGTGATAGCTCCTCTGTTCGGTTAGGTATTCAACTAAATTTAAACAATCTTGTCTTTTTATTAAAAACTAAGAGTATAAAATAAGGTATAGCAAATAAAATTATAGTGATTTACATTGTTTTGATTCATTAAGTACCTAGTTTGGATTTTTAAATGCATCTTTCAATAAAAAGATAGGTACTGCAAGATTGTTTACATTTAGTATAAGAAAGAGGCGGTATGATTCTCTCTGTCACTGTGTGATTTACTCACTTGAGGTATGCCTCAAGTGAGTAAATCCCTAGCCAATATATAAAATTTAATACTATTTTTAAGTACCTACTAAATACTTGCTTTTTTATTATTTTTATATTAATATTTATTAAAAATTACAATACTAGCGGTAGGGTGTCCATAAGGCTGGCTACATTTCCAACATTCCTACATTTATTTAAATACCTAACCAACCAGACGATAAACCATTATGAAATAATCTGCGTACCCAGCACGACAGGTGGCATATAGCACCACAGGCTACAAAACGAAGGTATTCAACGTTCACGTTTATTTAAAAACGAATAGTATTTCCGATAGCTGTAAATTGCGCTGTGGGTAAACCATGTCGATTACGCGTTAACAGGTGTTACTTGTTTCACATTTTTAATGCCTAGTCTCTTGTGTTTAACCCAACAGTCCTGGATGCCTAGCCAAGTTGCCAATCGCTAGCGCTTGCTAGCGCATCGTAGTTTTCCCTCTCTGTCACTCCTTCATATTAGTGCGACAAAGAGGGAAAATTACGATGCGCTAGCAAGCGCTAGCGATTGGCAACTTGGCTAAGCACCCTGTGATCACAAAGGGTTACGTAGGGCCTAATTTTGTTTCAGGTCATTACGCACAGCAATTTGGCTGATCGCATTAATGTTGAGAATTTGTGGCGGGCCGCTCTTTGGAGTTTGTATCGGCTTTGTGATTTGTGGTTTTAGGTAGCTCTTGCTAATTTCAATTACAGTGCAAGAATGAAATAAACAATTTTCAATTATATCGTTTAGTTCTTAAAAGTTATATAGGTACCTAATAAATAAATTTAATGAAATGAAACATTATATAAAATATACATAGTTTCACAGCACAGTAAGCTATGAGCATGAGCATGTTTGCAAAAACTATAGAAAACGTTGGTAAGAAAAAATAACTCTCATCAAAATGCCATGTGAATTGTTAAGGTTAAGTAAATTAACAAAAGTTCTTGTTATGTAGCGTTAAATTAATACTTATTAATATACGAGTATATTTTCAATATTATTTAATACGTTAGATATTTTCAAATACCTTATATCGTTCTATTACTGCAAATACCAGCTATCTGCGTGAATCAGGTTTTGGCAGATTCAATTAAATTATTAAGATAATTAAATTCGCCGTGGCAATGAGCAGGCCACATTGCACGCAGAGCGGATGGTCAATGGGGTTGAAAAGTGCTCGAGTGGTCTCCACCACGGCTAGGCAAACGCGGCGTAGGACGTCCACGCACAAGATGGACAGACGACCTTATGAATGTCGCCGGGACACGGTGGATGCAGGTCGCATCTAACCGGTACATGTGGAGGTCCAGAGGGGAGGCCTATGTTCAGCAGTGGACGTTTTATGGCTGAGATGACTTTGCAAGAATCGGTAACGTTAGGTTTTTCTCACGCATAGTCGTTGCGTGGACAACGTGTGGTCGTTGCGTGACAAACGAGTCGGGGTTGACCTTTAGGGTACGATGCGTAAGCCACTCATCGTACACTATTAATATCATTTTTTGAAATTAAACCTTGAACATATGACACGGGGTTTAAATTTCAATGATTAGACTTGAGTTGAGTGGGTGTGGAGTTGATATAGTGTGCGAAGACCTTTATGATGGTACCGCGTCTAATCGTTAATCGTCGTTGCCGTCACGTTCTAACAAGTGTGCAAGTGCGAAAGTGACGCGTAGAAGGATAAATTGATAAAACGGGACCATCATAAGCCTACAGGCTTATGATGGGGGTTCTGCCTTTTCCCCGAACTTTTTTTGCCCGAATTTCATTTACCAACCAACATTTCGCCGATGGTTCACTTTGGCAACCTACTATTAGCAAATTTTTGTATGACAACGTTTCATTTGGCAGAATTATTATAAAACCGATTATTGTGATGACACAATGCTTTTAGCATACTCATCGTTTGTCAAATGTGGAACCTTTTTAGCATAACCGTGTTTCTGAACTTGCCTAACAAAGAATACCGTTAAAAAACATTTCACAGAGTCCAGTTAGGTACGACGACTAGCGAAGCGAGGAGGAGTGTTAGGTGAAACTGCGACCTTACAATGCGCGAGCCGAGCGAGTGAAGCGAGCGTGCCGCGGTAGCGGCCGGCGAAGCGCCAGAACCGACTTTTTTGTTATTAGTTGACTAAATGTATATTATACCAACTAAACCATAAACTACATGAAAATATGTATTATAAAAAGTTCCAATTAAAAACCAAGCCCAAAGATTGAATTGCCAACTATTTCGTTGCGAAATGAAACGATTTCATAAAATTCAATTGGAACGTGATCATTCGGCGAAATGACTTTATGCGAAAAATTGGTTGCGATGTAATATTCGTACAAACAATTTTCGGAGATGATTTAGAGAACCCTTATGATGGTACCGCGTCTAATCGTTTGTCGGCGTTGTCGTCACGTGCTAACAAGTATGCAAGTGCGAAAGTGACGCGTAGAAGGATAAATTGATAAAACGGGACCATCATAAGCATGTAGGCTTATGATGGTACCGCGTCTAATTGTTTGTCGTCGTTGCCGTCACGTTCTAACAAGTATGCAAGTGCGAAAGTGACGCGTAGCACGATAATTGGATAAAATGGGACCATCATAAGCCTCCTGATGGGCGTAGCAAACATTAACATCTTCGTAATGTAACTCTTGTGATCACTGTAGATAATAAAACAATGACGCCGTCTCATGACAATTACCAACTCGTTTTTATCAATCTCGTTCGTACCAAAGAATTTTATAAATAGTATACTCGTACAGATACCTACTCGATTTTCTTTCTTATGAGTTGTCGATTTCCGTAGAAAAGCTTTGAGTAATAAGAAAAACAGCACTTAACCATAGACTAGGGTCACCTTACGACTTTTTTATTCTACTTTTTGTGACGGCATTTTTATGTATGCTAATAAAAGAGTTATTGTCCTCTAAAACTCGTGTTGTGTAACTTGTGTAGATACTAAAATAACATAGTAATTATTTTAGAAGATATCTTCTATCTACAAGTTGACTACATCTTGGAGCACCTTTTTAATTTTAAATTAGGTAGGATAAACGTACCTAAATAATTGTATAACTAGTTAAATAATGCTTTCGCGGGTTATTTCTAGTGGCAGCTGGTTTCATGTAACGAACATTCCATAAAAATCATCATCATCATCATCATCAGCCTATGATAGTCCACTGTTGGACGTAGGCCTCTCCTATTAACTATGCATATAGACGCATTAGGAGGTAAATGCCCATAATCGCCACGCTGGGCAAGCGGATTGGCGATCGCAGTAATGTGTCCACTATGATGACGCTGCTGCCCATCATCAATCTTTATCAAATAATGGTCAGTGACACTTCAATCCCTTAGTCGATTCTTACGACACCCGCAGGAGGAGTTGGGGTGGTGACAAATGTATTCTTACTGCCGTCACCACACGGCATAAAAATAAGAAATCTTAATTGGGCGTTTTCCAAAAAAATCTCGAAACCAGATTCTTCCAGATCTTAGAGGTATTGGGGGCTCATTCGAAACGGTATCACGAGCTAATTCTGTCCCATAAAATTTGAACTTACTACGAGCGTCACGTAATGGAAACTTGTATAAAAATTTTGGGTCATTATTTTTTATTATCTAGATCGATTCTGCTCGTGATTCTGATTCGAATGAGCCCAAACACGTCCATATCTGGAAGAATCAGGTTTCCGGATTTTTTTCGGAAAACCTCCAATTAGTTACACATTCTCAATCAATATCATTTGATATTCACACGTGCTTTACGGTGAAAGAAAACATCGTGAGGAAACCCGCATACCTAAAAAACCTGCTGGGCCAGCGCTTGGAGGTTGACCACGCAAAATAGGCATGTTAGATGTCGAGGTGCAGAAAAATGGCCAGAATACAATACACATTCTCAAGCAAATAGCTACAAAAAAATCGTTATAATGGGATTATATTATTATACTTGAATTAGGTATCTGCGGAACCTTGTAATTAATAAAACGTAACATTTACATACACTTTCAGACCAGCAATTTTTTAATTAACTAGTTATTTCGACGAACGTGTTTATTTTACAAAGTTAATATATTTCAGTAGGTAAGTACCTATGAGAGTATCAGAATTCTCGGTACAATGCCACAAGAGCCTATCTTAGGTATAGGTTAGGTTAAATAGTTTAATAAGTAAGTAGTTATAATTTACTATTAATTTCTCACTGCAAAAGAATACTGACTGTGTCGTATAATTAGCTTCCGATTGTGAAACAAGCCCTCCGAAGTTTTGGACTTGACGTAAAATGACACACTTCTCGCACTAGAGCCTAAAAAAGGCACAATCTGTACTAAAAAAGGAATAGTACGAAATTATCGTGAACGTTTTATTGCCATAATAAGTATGACATATCCCTTGACTGGTCGCAGAATAAATGTTATAATCTACTTCGTATTAAAAAAATAACACCATGAAATGTGAAACACATTCATAGTTTATTATGCCCGCTCCTACCTTTTAAACAGAACCATAGGTAGATACAGCTTAGTATGATAATAACACATGATGTGTATGTTAAATAATGTTAAGGTTTAATCAAACAGGCATAGCATAATAAATTTGTACAAAATGAGCTTTTGCGAACCACGTTGTGTGTGCGTGTAAATTTTAATTTGCTTTCGAGTTAATCTTCTGCACCGTTGTAATTTCAGAACAAATTTTCACGGTGAATTTTGACGGTTATTGCTTTTCACCAATAATCTAGTAAATAAAATGCTTACGTGTCAAATCCAGAATCGCTTTTTAACAGCACTAGATTAAACATATTGCGAAAACACAAATATAAATTATTTATTAACTAAATATTTTGATTTGTACTTTTAATTTTTCTCCGGTAGTGACACTACTTAATACTATATAAATTATAAATATTAGATGTCATATACCAAAGAAAAACGACCAAGATCACCTATGTCCGAGGTCCGAGGAGGATCGAACCCACGTACTCAGCTTTCGCGGCTGATGCCTGTACCCCTCGGCCACTCGGTCTTAAGATTGGACCGATTTGGTATATGACATCTAATATTTATAAGCACTAGATTACTAAATTATTTTTTAACTAGGTGCCCTAAAAAGTCTAAGGTGCAAGCAATACAGTGTGCTATTTCTGCAATACAAAACACAAAATATGTGAGTGGTTTAATAAAAACGTCCCATTTCGTCGCTTGCCAGAAAGGGCGCTTATACATTTAATTCTGCCGTTGGGGTAAGTGACAAAGTGGAATGTTTTTACTTAAACACTTCCATATGAAAAAAAATAGGACACCTCACAAAATACAAAGTTTAGTTTTTCGGTATTGTAACTGCAATCAAATTGAATATGTTTGGCTGTAGCATCCGCCAAATATACTCAATCACAATCCGCATGATCGTAGTTTTAAAAGGAAATTTCATTTTATGCAATGGAGCTTAACAACGACTTTTATGATACCTACGAACAACATACATCCAACATTACAAAAAATCTGTGAAAAACTAGCCAAGTCTCTATGGAGTTGCTTGTTTATCTCTAAAAAGTAATAAAATCTAGAAAAAGCCGTGCCTAGTGTAAGGTTCCTTAGTGCGATTTATTTATTAGTTATTGTTTACGGGTACACAAGGGTACAAGACCTGTTGTACTTATCAAAATGGGGGTATTGGTGTCATGGAGCACCTGGATTGTACCTTTGTATACCCTTCAACACCTAAGTCACAGAACATAAATTTAATGTAATAAATAGTAGGTATACATAACTAAAATTGTCTCGCAAACATGCGCATTTTTAATATTAAAATCGCTTATCTATTGAATAACCAGAAAAGTTTGAACAGCCAAGAAATCCAACATTATGGTCGACAAGGTACAACGTGTAACAAACATGTGCAATGCATTATATAATGTATATGCATGCATAGTTATAGCGCATGTAATTCATATTTGCAACACGTTGTCTCTACATTAAGAAAGTCACGCTTTATGCTTTGATTTTTTTGCGCTGTTTCAACAACATCAGTAAAAAGAGACTAATTTACTTAAATAAATTCTCCGCTGTCGCCCCTTTTGGCGAGTTTCTTATGTCTAATTAGAATGACATAAAATAGCGCCCATTTAATAAAGTGTCTCTTCACTTTTTTTAAAGACTAATTGTCGGGCATCCAGCTCTCTTTGCCAACTTAAGCAGTTAAATTTAATTTAGAGAAAGAATTTTGACTCAGCGCACGATTACTTTGCGGTTTGTTTCAATCATTAGATTAGTGAGTAGGGGTGTAACATATACATACAGAATGATCAATCCTAATGGGTCAGTATGGCGGTTTTGGAACCCATAACAGATAGCGAATTATTGTCTCATACACATACAAAAATACGTGTACTCGGCCCAGGAATCGAACCTGCACTTTTTAAAAAATAAAATTTCATTATTTAATTTGGATATAGATTTAATAGCTCTTCAAATAGTAATAGTTATTTATTATACAAGGGGGCAAAGTTGTCGTTTAACTGTCGTGCCAATATTGAGACCTGAGCTAGCGAAGGATTCCAAAATTGAGCCACGAGCGTAGCGAGTGGTTCAAAAACTGGAATCTTGAGCATTGCGAAGGTCTCAAGGCACGAGAGTTGAACAAACTTTGCCGCCAAGTGTAATACAACTTTTTTCCCCTCACTATCGCGAGGAAATATGATTACAAATCTCATCCAAATGTAAATTAACTTAAAGAAACCATTTAAAACTCAATGTCGAAACGTATCGTAGAATAGAGTTACTTCTGGAACGTAAATATAGCCAATGGCTTACAAAGTCACCCATGAGAACGACCAATTTAACATGTGAGCTCCGATTGCGCATGTTTACTACGGTCTTACAGATCCACTTATACTAGGCAGTAGGGGGCTATAGGAATTAGAGCAATGGCAAATTACTTTATTCACAAGTGTGTAAAAAGCGTTTTACCCGCTCGTATTAAACGATAAACGAGCGCTTTACGAGCTAGTGAGGGGAAAATGAACATGATATTTAAAACTAATACTTGCATGTTTGCTTGCTGCTAGTAATAAGATATAATAATAATAGTTTGAATTGCCTTTTAAGTGAAATTGTTTGTAATTTCTTTAGACAATAAAATTCTTTGAACCGAATACAATGCATTGTTTTTAAACAATTAAGTTTTATTTTTATAACAAAATGCCATTGTGTGAGGCAAACAGTTTTTCTTTTTACTTAAATCGATGTTTTATTATTGTTTTGTTTGCTTTTAAATCTTTTTATTTAATAATTGAATGTGTATAATAATGTGTATTGTGTGACATTTTGAGTATGATTTTTTCACTTTTTAGAATTAAATTAATTTTATAGATTGTATTTAGGTATTTTAATTTTGTAATTTTGTATATATATTTTTTGACATGTGTTTTTCTTAACATTAAATTAATTGAATTTGAATTTGAATTTTGTCATGGTTCCTAAGAAAAGATTTCGCTATCTGTTATGATTTCCAAAACCTCCATACTGACCGATTTGAATTGATCACCTATATGATTAGTGCGACAGAATGTCGCCACGAGAACCTTTTTGTCTCGGAAATGACATACAAACGTATTTACATTAAAAGCTAGTTTACTTAGAAGTAAAATATCAAATGTACGAATTAAGATTATCTAAGACTAGTGTGAGAAACAAAGTACGGAATAAAAAAAAGTTTATTAATTACCTATCTCATTAATATGACCATATTGACAAATCTCAGTATTGTCACAGAATAAAGTATAATCATCTACTTGGCGATACACGTATGTATTAGGTTAATGTCCTTAGAAAAGTACATAAAATATGTAAATTGCACAATTGGTCGGGCTAGCTCTTAAAAGTCTTGAAACAGTTGACAGAAAATTGTTTACTTAACTTAAGGGTCGGATAGATGTGGGAAATTTTTGAGATTCTGTCAAATTTCCCCATTTCGCACACACGCGCACTTCACGCACACTACCTCATTTTACCGAGCGGGGTCATTGACCCTTGGTGATTTTTTTAATGAAAGCGGCAGAGTTTGTAATTTATTACTACCTCTTTTGAATAATTACACTTGTCAAAGTACTAGATGGTAAAAAAGATAGAGAGGGATAGATTTTATAAGACTATCCTTGTCTTTTCGAGTCGTCTCAATGCAATGCAAAAGACAGATTTAATATATCGGGCTTGTAACCAATGCGTGTAATAGTACATTGTGCATCACGGGAGGTAAGTACGGAATGACTAACGAGAATGTTAGAAGCCCGACGCCATTAGGCGGAGGGCTTTTATGACTCGAGTTAGTATTCCGCTTACCGACCGTGATGCATACAATGTTTTTCATCACACTTGCCAACCAAAAAATAAGTTTTAAGACATAATATTATTAAATGACGTACTGACATTTCTATTACTCCCTAGGGAATTCCACTTTTTTATTACTCCCGCTACGCGCGCAAGCAATGGCGCGCTTAGACAGCAAGTGTGATGAAAAATATTTTTATAGGTATATAATAGTTCTCGCACTAGTGCGGCAATAATCTGTACTGAAAATGGATTTTCAATACAGATCAATCAATTTGTTACAGTCACCATCAGATATATCTGAGCGACCACGGCACTCAAAAATATCTGAGCATGACAATAGAGGCCTGCTCAGATATTTATGAGTACCCTGGCCGCTCTGCTATATCAGATGGCGACTGTACAGCATCGTATTCTGATTAGGAAATAGTAAGAGAAAAAAATCCGCGGAAGAACAAAATTGACTTGGTTCGAGAGTATGCCTGTTTGACCAACTGGTAAGGCAAGCCCACGTCTTGTTGTACACTATAATTTGAAAAAAAACTATTTTTTCTGATCGGAACACGATACTGTTGAATATAGGCCCTAAGTATTCACTACCACCAGCTTTTCGTAGACATTCAACTTTCCCACTGCTGTGTGCGTCAAACGCACAAGAGTCCACCAACGATTGCACATGCACAGTGCCAACGACGCACATACTAATTTGACATTTACAGAATTCGCTTCGGTGTAATGTTTGGTGAAGTAGTTTCCGTGAAAAGACAAATGAATGGAATTATGCATTACATCTGTATAATTATTATGTGACTAACCAGCAGTAATCAGGTTTTAGGGAGCTTATTTTACTAAATTAAATTGCATTCATTATAAAAATAAAAATGCGCATAGGTAAAACATTAAGACTTTTATTATTTATTATACACAATTACAACTGTAAATTGAAGAATTACAGTTAAAAGAAAAAAATAGATCCTAAAAAAATTATTACATTCACTAATTTTAAATATTTGATGTCATAATATAGGTACTAAATAAACAATGCATAAACATGCAATTTATGCATGAGCCCATAGCTGAAACAGCTTTATGGTTTACATCCATACTATCATCGCAGCGTTCATCAGAACTGACATTAAATTTCTCTTGCACATTTCACACCGAAAATTAAATTTCGAGTGCAGTCCCTTTCATTTTTCAGATTTAATTTTCATATAAGAAAAAATACACCCAAATTATGGGCCATGATCATTGATCTTAGCTAATTGATCCAGAAAATGTTGTACATTAATTATCCGTCGCCCTGTAATTGGACTATTTACATGACTAGTACCTTTCTCTATAATAAATTCATGCTCTTCCTCTGGCAACTCCTGGTTCCTATAATAAAAAAGTTAGATAAGTTATATTATTAGTCAGCCTTCTCCGTAGCCTACTTAGTAGTGAATGTGCTTATGATGCTGGAGGATCCGGGTTCAAGTCCCAGCGAAGGCATTAAATATTTGAGTATTTATTATCAGTATTATCACAAGTCGAACTTATTCGAAAAAGGGTTGATTATCTCTAATCCAAGCCGAATCCAGGAAATTTCATATAACATTAAAGACTCTAAATATGGCTAGGAATACAACATTAAAATATGTCGCAACTCGCAATGCTCGCGAGCAGCCTGTACTCGTATGTACTATACAGGGCGTCCCACGGCGATGCCACATGGAGGGAAAGTACCTTAAATATCATAGATAGCATATTATACTGAAAGAAGATTCCTTTTATGTTTAAAACTGAATAAAACAGCATTCTTTTTTTTTGAAAAACAATTGTATGGAAAAAAAATATCGCGACGTCGGAGAAAAAATACCTTAATTACCTATTGTAAAGGAACATCTTACTGAAAGAAGACATTATTTCGATTTACAAAAACAAGTTGAATTGCATTTTGAATTATTTCATGGTTAAACCGGGATTCGAACCCGCTAATGTATGATATCACATAGCTAAAATTCATTGGCCGTGTGATGACAGCAGTAAGAATACATTTGTCACTACCCCAACTCCTCCTGCGGGTGTCGTAAGAGTCGACTAAGGGATTGAAGTGTCACTGACCATTATTTGATAAAAGATTGATGATGGGCAGCAGCGTCATCATAGTGGAAACATTACTGCGATCGCCAATCCGCTTGCCCAGCGTGGCGATTATAGGCATTTGCCTCCTAATCCGTCCACACGCGTAATTAAAAGGAGAGGCCTAAGTCTAGCAGTAGACTATCATAGGCTGATGATGATGATATGATGATAAAATTCATAAATCCTGAACTATTATAGATAGTCTTCTAGAAAGGTTCAAAATGGCGTTAAAATCCAAAAAAAAAATCACATACCGACTTTAGTAGCTGTGCCTACGTTATGTACATATGTATGCTTACAAATATTGCAACTATTAATTGAACCAGATTTTGGTGGGCCAATTGTGGTGAGAGGAGAAGTATGCTTACTTAACTTCGATAACAATACAATAGATGAACCTGACCTGATGAAGAATTGAAAGGTATCTATAGGCCCAATTGATCTAAACTTTAGTAAGTATGCCTTTGGTGACAAAACTACTGTAAGGTGTAATAGTGCGGGTTTGACGACTTGGAGGATGATCATAATATACTGTGTGAGTATTATTATTATTACATCTTATTGTAGTTTTGTTCGGTTCATTCTTAGAAATCGATGACTAGCAGAAAGCTGTGTCCTTACACATTGTCTGAGGCGATTTCATTTGCCAGAGGAATTCCGTTGCCTCATTTTATGGGGTAGACTCGTTGACTGCGTTTCATTAGTAGGATCGCTTACTCTAAAACGTCCATTAATTCTATAATTCATTTAAAAAATTCAATAGGACGATTTAAAGTGTCCATAGTCAAAATGACAAGAACGGAAACCTTATAGATTCGTTATGGCCGTCTGTCATAGACGATTTACTCTCAAACTGTAAGTACTACTAGAATAGGAGATCTGGCTTCAGGGGTATTTCGGCCAAAAACGAAGTACATTTTTTTTAGTTTATCTTCCGCGTCTTTTTAACATACTATAAGAGTAGAGAAAAATCCAAGTAGATTTTTTGTTGATCTTGAACAGAAACAGAATCGATTGGCATAAAAAAAAAGTTTTTCAAAAATAACAATTTTTTCGCACTTGTCTATTGTTTACACACATACAGGGTGGAAATTATTTTTGGGTCAGTAAGGACAGCTACCAGATCCAGAGTAGCTACGCGAAAATGGTCTTAGAAAACCTTCCTTCGATTTTAAATTAATGAAAATTGGCAATTACAGATTTTGTAAAAAACATACAGGGTGCGAGAAAATTGTCATATTTGACAAACTTTTTTTTATACCAATCGATCCAGTTGATGCTCCAAGACCTGAACAACGCAAGCCTTCAAGTTGGACTTCATATGAATCGCACAAAGACTCAGGTGATGACTAACAGCACGAAACGTAGGGTCGAGGTAGACGGGCAGACGATACATTATGTCGATGAGTATAGTATATCTACTTGGGCCAGCTAGTCTCTTTCAGCAAGGAAGTTTAACGCCGTGTTAAAAATGCCTGGAAGAGCTACTGGTCCATGAAAGAGCTAATGAAGGGTGACCTTCCAATGTCACTGAAGCGCAAACTAGTCGGCAAGTGTATCCTGCCCGTCGTAACCTACGGTGCCCAAACATGGTCACTCACCGAAAGTCATACGTCCAAATTGAAGGTCTGGCAGCGAGCAATGGAGCGCAGCATTTTAGGTGTAACGACGATGGATCTGGAACACTACGCTGCGCTCCAAAACACGCATAGATGACGTGGTGAAAAGACTGCCAGGCTAAAGTGGGATTGGGCCGACCACGTCTACCGCATGCATCCAGAAAGGTGGATTATTACAGCCACCAAGTGGATGCCGCAAACTAGGCGGGGACGAGGCAGGCCCAGGCGGAGATAGCGGGACGGCTTGGACGCCTTCGCCAACAATTGGCCAGACTTGGCACCGAACCGGGAGCTGTGGAGATCTGAGGGAGAGGCATTTGCCCAGCAGTGGGACATGTCTACAGGCTAGAAAAAAATCGATCCTGTTTATTTTCAGGATCAAAAGCTTGTATAGACCCAAAAAAAAGTTTTCGGCTAGAAAAGCCGCAAATCGAGATTTAAAATTCCCAATATTCCCATACAAATTGTATGAATGTTATAAAATATTTTTTTCACGCTTAATTTTTTTATGTCATTCGGCTTCATTTGTATCCAGTACCAATAGTTTCTTAGGGGTCAACTTATAGCAATGTATAAAAAAGCCAAAATTTCAAGAAAACTGTTTTTATACATTTACTATGGAAAAAAGTGAAAGTTTAATTGCATCATCAGTCACGATAATTAGTCCTCCTATGCTAAATGACAATAATACCTACTGTGTGGAAACATTAGCTATATTCATTATCTCGATTTGCGGCTTTTCTAGCCATTAAATTTTTTTTGTTCCCATACAAGCTTTTAATTCTGAACAGAAACAGGATCGATTGGCATTAAAAAAAGTTTATCAAAAATGACAATTTTCTCGCAACCTGTATGTTTTTTCCAAAATCAGTAAACGCCAATTTTCATTAATTTAAAATCGAGGAAGGTCTTATAAGACCATATTCGCGGAGCTACTCTGGATCTGGTAGCTGCCCTCACTGACCCAAAAATAATTTCCACCCTGTCTATATATGTACTATATATAAAAAAATAATACTTATACGTGCAAAATTGCAAATGGCAATATTAGGGGTTTATATACCTATCATTTGCGGGTTGTAACGCACATACCTTATTTTCTTTCTTGGTATAGACGACGTCAGTATTCGTTTATTTCTTTTGTTCCCCATTTGAACAAAGCTGAAAACTTAGGAAAATAAGTGTTAAAAAAATCATAAGAAATCAAAAGACTTCACTCAAGAAAGACCAACTAACCGAACGAAATAATAGTAAAGGGTCATTCCAAGTGAAGTCAACAAATCGAGTTTGCTGCATGGTTTCTGATTTGAATGAAAAAAATTGAGGATATACTTCATGGTGGCAGAAGTGCTGAACCACCATTAGTTTTTTTTAGGGTTCCGTAGCCAAAATGGCAAAAACGGAACCCTTATAGATTCGTCATGTCCGTCTGTCCGTCTGTCCGTCTGTCACAGCCGATTTACTCGGAAACTATAAATGCTAGAGTAACGAAATTTGGTAAGAATATGTGTTGTATAAACCGCTACAGGATTATGATACTAAATTGTAAAAAAAACTGTTGGGGTGGGGGCCCTCCATACATGTAACTGAGGCATGGAAATTTTTTTTTAGTTGTATATAAGCGTGTGGGGTATTAATAGAAAGGTATTTGAAAATTATATGAAGGTTTATACATCTAATTTTTATTTAAGCAAATCGTTTTCGAGATATCAGCTCTCAAAGTCTGAAAAATGTGTCCCGCCCCTCTATTTTTTAAACTACGCGATATAAAATTCTAAAAAAAATATATGTTATGCACATTAATAAACTCTATCAACGATTTTTGGTTTGATTAAATTATCTCCTATAGTTTTTGAGGTAGGTTGATTTAACTGTATTTTTTTTATAATAAATTGATAATGGTACGGAACCCTTTGCGCGCGAGTCCGACTCGCACTTGGCCGGTTTTTTATATCTTTTAGTTTCCAAGTTTTGCCCTTTCAAAATTCAGAGTGGGGTCATTGAATTCGTGCTTGTGAAAAAACAGGCATAACTTTTTTTATATAAAAGGTAACGAAATAATTACTTGCCGTGTTCATCTTGTAAAATAAATATAAATGTGTTAGAGGAACTACTTGTAATAGAAAAATATAAATGAAAATTGAGACTTTCGAAAATGCTCATGTTTGACTCTACAAAATTCAGTGTGGAAGATAAGATATTTTTTTTATTTAAATCATTAATTATAGATGATATCTTCTTTAATTAGATTTCGAAAAAAAAGTTTTGTTATTTTGCCTATTTTCCGAAATACGATTTTTTAAACTGCTTATCTAGTGCATTTTTTCTCTTGTTATATTTATGCAGATTAAAATATAAATATGATCTTAAACTTTTAAATGCCTATGAATTCAATGAGAAAATTTTGGATTAAATCCAGGCGATTGAAATTGACTGTATATGTATAAACCATGCCTGTCAATGAACCGAAAAAAATTAACCACGTATTTCTAACTGCGTTTACAAAATATATTGACAAAGTAATAATTATTTCGTTACCTCTCGTAGAAAAAAAATTAGGTCGGGTTTTGTACAAGCAGGAATTTGACCCCACTCTTAACTTTGAATTGGCAAAACTTGGAAATTAAAAGATAAAAAAGAAAACTGGTGGTGGTTCAGCACTTCTGCTACCTCAATTTTTTTCTTTCAAATCAGAAACCTCCTGTTCCTCGCTATAGTGAGGGGAAAAGTTTTGTGTTACACACGAGTGCAAATGTATTTTACTTCTCGTAAGCTCTCGTTCTTCTCGTTCTCGTTGCTACGCTCAGGTTTCTATTTTAAAACTATGGAACCCTTTCGCTTGCTCGTGTTTCAATTTCATGCTCGCGGGTAAAATACAACTTTGCACCCTTGTACAACAAACAACTATTTCTTTATAGAAGATTGATGAGAGCAGCAGCAGCACAGCA
Source organism: Thaumatotibia leucotreta (assembly GCA_025490895.1). Lineage (NCBI taxonomy): Eukaryota > Metazoa > Arthropoda > Insecta > Lepidoptera > Tortricidae > Thaumatotibia > Thaumatotibia leucotreta. The sequence goes on from JALPQI010004823.1 coordinate 15,967, forward strand.
TCGTCACAGTGGACAAATTACTGCGATCGCCAACCCTTTTGCCAGCGTGGTGATTATGGGCATTTACCTCCTAATGTCCAATACGCATAGTTAATAGGATCACCTTGTATATTATTCTATCCACTTATCGGCCTGATTAATATGTACACTATACAAAGTTGCAAATTTCTAATTCTAACGGTCACTCAGTTATGCTGCGGACAGACAGACAGATAGACAGACAGACAGACAGACGGACGTAGCGAAAGTATAAGGGTTCCTAGTTTACTACGGAACCCTAAAATCTCGTGTCGATTTAAAACATTCCTTTCAGTCGTGTTTTCTTTTATCGCCAACCTTTACTTTTTTCACACTTGTATCGTAATGTCATCATCATCATCCATCATCATCATCATATCAGCCGAAAGACACTCCACTGCTGAACATAGGCCTCTCCCAAAGATTGCCACAATGACCGATCCTGCGTTACCCGCATCCAGCGGACCCTGGGGCAAGAATTTTTTTGTGTTTAGCGGTTAATTACGAAAACGTTAACTTACAAAAAGAAACTGTCTTTTGTAACCCGAATTTCTCTTTTTTCGTGTGACTGATATGTACGTATACCTGTACCAAATTGAAAATTTGTTATACTAACGGCCTATGAGCTATGCTGCGGACAGACAGACGGACAGACGGACAGACGGACAGACGGACATGGCGAAACTATAAGGGTTCCTAGTTTACTACGGAACCCTAAAATCTCGTGTCGATTTAAAACATTCCTTTCAGTCGTGTTTTCTTTTATCGCCAACCTTTACTTTTTTCACACTTGTATCGTAATGTCATCATCATCATCCATCATCATCATCATATCAGCCGAAAGACACTCCACTGCTGAACATAGGCCTCTCCCAAAGATTGCCACAATGACCGATCCTGCGTTACCCGCATCCAGCGGACCCTGGGGCAAGAATTTTTTTGTGTTTAGCGGTTAATTACGAAAACGTTAACTTACAAAAAGAAACTGTCTTTTGTAACCCGAATTTCTCTTTTTTCGTGTGACTGATATGTACAGTCGCCATCAGATATATGGTAGCGGTCGAGGTCCCCAAATAAATCGGAGCAACGTAAAATTTCAATAAATTCGTTACGTGAGAAATTGAAGTAGGTATTATTAAACAGCGATTACAATGGGATTTGAAAGTACTGTCGGCACAACAGTGTATAAGTCAATCTAGAATATATTCATATACAGGATGGCCAAATAAGATATATACACTTTATTTTTGAAATTTTATTCTATACATAACACAAAAAATATAAAGTAGGTATCACTGGTTAAATATAATTATTTTGGGTCGGCAATTACACATGGACAAATTTATTTATTGGACATTGGATATTGGACAATTATCAGACAAATATCCACCTCCTGTAGCATCGCAGATGCCAACCCTTTTCATCGCATTTTTCATAATTTTTTCACACATTTCCAGCGTTTTTTCATTGATCGTGGTTCGAGTATTTTGTTTTAATTGCTAAAGGTTAGTTGGCCAATTAGAAAAGACAAATCCTTTTAAATAACCCCACAGAAAAAAAATCAGGAGCTGTCAAATCAGGCGATCTTGGCAGCCAGTTAATGTCACCTTTTTATCACACTTGCTGTCTAAGCGCGCCATTGCTTGCATGCATAGCGGGAGTAATAGAAAAGTGAAATTCCCTAGGGAGTAATAGAAATGTCAGTACGTCATTTAATAATATTTTGTCTTAATACTTATTTTTATGAAAGAGAAATTCTGAAACTATAAGACATACTAAGCAGTATTTGTTTTTAGGAATCATAATCATCTATCATCGATTTTTATTAAAAAAAAAATGCATTTATACATTAGAAAAAAAAACGTTTTGAATACCTTTGTGAAAACAGTAAATGTCTCTAAGAAGCATGGGAATGTAGACACATTTACAGTAAATGTCTCTAAGAAGAATGATGTCTACAATAAATAAAATACATTGTTTTTACATATTTAACGCGTTTTCTTTCTAATGTATAAATGCAGTTTTTTTATCAAAATCGATGATAGATATGGTTCCTAAAAACAAATACTACTATTTACTGCTTAAGACCTACACAATGGATTTCCGAATAGAAATAGTGCAGATAAGTTTATTTTTTCAAAACAACCGGATTCGATTACCCTGCTGGGTAGTTTTTTTTTTCAAATATATTAATGCAGTTTTTCTGTTTATTACAATCGATGACATGGTTCCTAAGAACATATTTTCGTATGTCCGATAGTTTCAGTCATTCCCATACTGACTGATTTTAATGAGCAAGCCTGTATTTTAGTAAAGCAACAGTAGCATAAACGTATCTTTATTTAATAACCCTATTGACCCTACACACAAACAATGCCATAATGACAAGTTTGACAATAATTTTATAATATCACTGTTACTGATGTCACAAGCCTCCGCAGGCTACGTCTACCGCTTACTATCGGACGGTCCGTGTGCCTGTTTGCCACCAACATAGAATTATCACTAATAATACACGTGCGAAAAGGAAATTCGTAACTCGTGTAGATTTAAAGCACTCCATTCGGTCGTTCTTTAATTTATCCCCACTCGTTCCACTCCACTTGATTTTTTTCGCACTTGTATCGTAATGTACCTACTATTTTACTTTCGGAAAGTCGTTTCAATTGTCACAAGGTTTAGAACGATTTTCGTAAATTCTTGTAAATTCGACCAATGTTGGAATTTCGCTACAGTTGTCGTATTTTTGTGACAATATGTAATTTTCAGCCCGTCTGATGATAAGTGGTAACCGTAGCCCATGGACGCCTGCAATGGGAGAAACAGTCAATTTACAATGCTCGGACTCGTCACCGTGGTAAAATAGGATCCGCAAATGAATTTTAGGTATTCTGTTCACCCTTTATACTTTTTTAGTTCCGTTCATATAAATAATTTGCTAGCTTTACGATTTTATTTACCTAAATACTTATCCTGTATTAATATGATTACATCAATAAAAAATCAAAATTTAATTTATGCATTTTTCGATAATGATGCTTGAAACCTTCTCTTTTATTTAGGAAACTCATTTACTCACCCACAACAGTCGTCAAAATCATCTTTGACATTGACAACTTAAAGTAGTAGTAGTGACAACCTAGTAACAAATTAAAATAAACTATGTGACGCAGACTTAAGGTGTATTTCCTATAAATGTTCCGATCTTTATGATCATCCTGGCTGCTTCGATATCTTTGAGTCATGTTCGTTCCGATATCTTTACCTACTTGTACGTTACGAATTTATTGAAAAGTGACTGCTCCTAAAATGACGAATTACTCGCTCCCAAATCATTGCCCCTTTCTCACGTAACGAATTTATTGAAATTTACCGTTGCTCCGATTTATTTGGGGACCTCAACCGCTACCATATATCTGATGGCGACTGTACATATACCTGTACCAAATTGCAAATTTGTTATACTAACGGCCTATGAGCTATGCTGCGGACAGACAGACGGACAGACGGACAGACGGACATGGCGAAACTATAAGGGTTCCTCGTTTACCACGGAACCCTGAAAAGGTTGGAATTAATTTTGGGTCTATATCGGGTGGCATAATTTTTTTATTTCAAAAAATTTGTCGCATACCAACTTTACGCCGAAAAATTAATGGCCCAAACATTGTTGCACATATTTTTGTGTTGCCGAAATTGTTGATCCTAACTTGGTTGTTCCTAACTATCGTTTGTCCTAATGATTTTCGTGTCTAATGTGTATGTATCGAATAATAATTGTGCATAATTGTGATGATCCTACTATTTAATGTACTAAAACTAACTACCTTTAAAAAAATATTTTCCTTAAACTTAACCCTCCCTTAAACCACCCAACACTGTTGTCCAAAGAATTTTAGTCATCAGTACCGATACGGACCTAGGAACCGGTCGACGAAGCCCCGCTGCGCGGGACTTCTATTTCTGATCTAAGGGATAAAAGATACCTAACGAACCTATCCAGGTTAGAGTAGGGGAGGTACAGATTCATTATTTTCTAATACAGGGGGCTTCGCCCCTGAGCTCCCCTTGTGGGGCGCTTCGCTCTCCCGTCGCCCCTTTTTCGGGTTTACAAGAATGAGAATGGGTAAACAATTGATTAAAAATACTTAAGTATTTTATAGACTACGCCTTTCACTCCGCCCTATCCTAGAAACCTAACCATTCCAAGTCGGTTTTACCCTGGCTTATTACTTGAACATTATTTTAAACCATTCACCATATTGTTAATATGCTTTCCTCAATGAAATTTCAGACATAACAATTGTAGGCGCAAAGAAAATTGACAGTTGAGCTGGGTGCTTAGCCAAGATGCCAATCGCTAGCGCTTAGTAGCGTAAGGTAGTTTTCCCTCTCTGTCACTCTTTCATATTAGTGCGACAAAGACAGTTAGCTGCGCTTAACGATGAAGCGCTAGCGATTGGCAACTTGGCTAAGCACCCAGTAGGAAAAACAATATGAATCACAATGAACATTATGATTATTAAGCTAAGCTAAGTAATCAATATTAGGATAAATATAGTGTAGGTGTATTAAATGTGTATGCGCAAAATAAAGTAGGCTAAACTAGTATGCCATTTAACACTATGCCAAACATTCTCGGCCAAAAAATTTTAGGACAATCGACGTTATACAACACGACAGGCACCCCTTAATTTTATCTTAGAAATATACTCTTCAGACAAAGTTTCGGTTCAAAACATTTTTTTGTACACTTGTATGACGATGAACACTGTCACTGGCGTCGAAAGTGTTAAAAGGGATAAATATTTAAAAAAAAACTGAAATCGATTGTCTTATTTTTTAATCAGCACTTGGAATACGACGTATCAAGTCGCTATCTTTCAAATCACACTATTTCCATACAAACTTTCAACTACCTTTTAACCACTTTAGGGTTTAAATTTTATAAAATGGTTTCTTATTTTGTATACAAATAATTATATAAGTAACCTTCTGTAAAAATGCCATCTTTCTAGCCCTAGTAATTTACACTAAATTTATAATCTACCTTAGTCTCCTTAAACAAAATCTACAGCCCTACTTAACCCTCTCAATCTTGAAATTTCCCTACTCTCTGATATATTATTGTTTTTTCGTATTTTACTTAGTAAATCTCCTACAATGTTTTAGGTATCCAATTGTAAATTTGCATCCCCTTGTTATAAAATACTTTTATAGGGATTATTATAGCTTTAAGTTAAACTTCAACACAATAAAAATTCTAATCCCCTTTTAACCTTTAAGAAATGATTAAATTACATTTCTTGTACCCTTGTAAAATACCTTATTAATATTAAAGTTACAAGTTTCTAAATTAAAATAAACTTGGATCCCACCTTTGCACTCTTATCTTACCAGAAAAAGCAGCTTATACACGAAGATTGACATTGTCATTCAAATGAACAATAAGTTGAGTCTCTAATTGTTTACATTTATTTTTACCAATGTATAAAATACGCAATAGAACGTCGAATTTACAAGATTATGTTTGTAATTTACCATTTTTGAAGTTACCTACCAACCACGTTAAGTTAGTTGTCAGCCTCCGTAGCCTAGTTGGTGCCCCTATGTACCCTGCCTATGAAGCTGAAGGTTCCGGGTTCGAATCCCGGCGAGGGCATTCTTTGTGTATTTATTTATCACAAATGTTTGTTCCTTGGTCATGGCTGTATATGTATTTAAGAATCTATATGTATCTATCTATTATATTATATCGTCGCCTGGTACCCACGTTACAAGCCTTAATTGAGCTTACCGTGGGACTAGGTCGATTTGTGTAAGATGTCCCAAGATATTTATTTATTTATTTATTATACCTACGTCACATAAACGTGTACGTACGAGTATTTGCTCGTGCTATGATCAAAACATAGTACCTACCGAAAAAAAGCAACATTATTATTAGGTACTTTATTTGTGCAATATGCAACACGGAAGTTACCTCTTACCTACATGTATCCTAGGTACCTAATGTAGGCACGAGGTTAAATAAAAACATCAAAATTTATGCAAGGTATCTACATCATTTTTGCGTAAAGGTGCGTTCAAACTAAAAGAGCATTCGCTGTTCTAACCTCCCACTCTACGAAATTCGATCGGTACACAAAACGTGATTGGTTGATTTCTTAGAACGGGCGCTAGAATAGCGAATGCTCTTTTGGTTTAAACGCACCATTACTATTAAGAACAGGAATTCCCTCGGTTCACCAAGGAGCAGTTCATGACAACCTGTATATTAGCAGCTCCTGAGGTAATAAAAAACCGGCCAAAAGCATGTCGGCCCATGCTAGGGTTCCGAAGTTTTCGGATATCTCTGAAAATATTGACTTTAGAAAAAACCTTTGTTTGAAAATCCCTTATTTTTTTTCAAAGACCTCTTCAACGATATTCCACACGATAAGATTACAGCAAATAAAAAAAAACATTCACACTTCACCAGCTTTTTTCTAATGTTTATTTTACCACTTTGTCGGCATAATGAATATGTATATCTGTACCAAATTGCAGATTTCTAGTACTAACGGCCACGGAGCTATGCTGCGGACAGACAGACGGACAGAGCAAAACTATAAGGGTAGTGTACTACGGAACCCTAAAAAGGTACAATAGTATGAAACCTCTTTTAAAGAGTAGCTTAGATAAATACTCTAAGTTTATCCGTTCCCTTAATTCCTTAACGGTTAAGGGACCTACCATCTAACCTGGTCTTTGTCGAAAACATGCTCCATAACTTACACAATCAATCAGAAATATCTGCCAAAAGTGAAACACGTGTCGTTAAGGAGTTCCGTTCTGGTCTTTATCAGCAGTTCCACCTACTCACATTACAACGCATAAATGAAAATGCTTGATGTGTAGTGTAAATGATAATACAGTATCCTAAGGTTTGATGAAGTCCCCCGTTTCCTAAGGAAACACCCCATCAAAACTCGTATTTGACAATAACTTACACGCGACCATCTTCATTGCTTAAAATGCATAACCAGTTATATACATATAAAACACCAAAGTATTCCGAAGTTCCGTTCTAGCCTTCATCGGCAGAGTTCCACTTCCCTAAGTAAGGAATTATCACTTTTTGAAGGAAAATGGATGATTGGTTGGGTTGGTAAATCTCAAACCGGTTTTATGTGTGCAACAACATCACCATCAACATCATCGTCATCATCAACAACCTATATCAATACACTGCTAGACAAAGGCCTCTCCTATTATTTATGCGTATGGATGCATTAGGAGGTAAATGTAAATCGCCACTTCAATCCCTTTTTCGACTCTTGTGACACCCGCGGGAAGAATTGGGGTGGTGACAAATGTATTCTTACTGCCGTCACCACACGGTATTTGTGTAGGTACATAAACATAAACTATGTATCAGTAAATACTACTTACTTATATATAAAAAATGTAAATATTACTTACCACCACTTTACCACTCTTTCATCATCATCATCATCTCAGCCATAAGACGTCCACTGCTGAACATGGCCTCCCCTCTGGACCTCCACATGTACCGGTTAGATGCGACCTGCATCCAGCGGTACCACTCTTTACGTCCTGCTTAATATAAACTCTGAAACAACCAGTAATATGTCAAACGTTTATCTACTAAAAGTAACATCTCAGAAAATGAGAGAAATTGTCTCAGTTCAGTGGATAAAAATCTAAATGGTACACTATAAACGACTAGTATTAAAACTCTAAATGTCATACGAATAAATTTAACTGAGGGATCGGAACCGATGTTTACACTCACCACATTATTGTAAGATTTATTTTATTATATTTAAAGTATAATCAACAAGAAGAAAAAATACAGTAATACGTTATTCAGTATTTAAGTATCAGTAAAGCGTACGTGCCATTTCTAGAAAGAGAATATAAGTATAATATATAAATCATTCTAGTTTCAAACCAAAAACCAATAAGTTACGTTTCCGAACTTATTTATATGCAGTTCAGCTTATTTTGTGTGCCGTAGCCGCGGTTTCCATGATACACTTTGTAGTTCGCGAGGATCTGGTTTTTACTGTTATACTGTAAGTATCATCATCAGCCTATGTTAGTTCACTGCTGGACGTAGGCCTCTCCTATTTACTATGCGTATAGACGCATTAGGAGGTAAATACCCATAAACGCCACGCTGGGCAAGCGGATTGGCGATCGCAGTAATGTGTCCACTAGGATGACGCTGCTGCCCATCATCAATTTTGTAGAATGGTCAGTGACACTTCAATCCCTTAGTCGACTCTTACGACATCCGCAGGAGTTGGGGTGGTGACAAATGTATTCTTACTGCCGCCACCACACGGCGTATGACTGTAAGTATAACTTATTATAATAAATAAAAAATAATATACATAATATTTTCTTCAGTTACAGCGAGGATTACACATGAAATAAAACTATGAAAACAGTCATCCGCAGACCACGAAACCTGTAAAGTGTTCGAAACGTCGGAAAGAGGTTAAAATTAGTTAATATACGCGAATTTATCCTTTTTCATGTTTTTATTTCAAAACTTATTTACTTTCAATATTGAATGTACTGAGAAGATGCGGTTACAATACTTTCTTACCAAGAAATCGCGGCCGCAGAAATCGCGGTGGCGATGAGCACAGATTTTATTCCACAAATCAACCATTAAATTAAAGACTCGAATCACTTTGAATATGTATACCTACTAATATAATTACATAACAAACATATTCTATCTTTCTTATTATTATTATAATTAAATTGACATCCTATCGTTTTGACTTATAGCCGTCACATGTGTTTTCAAATGACGTATTTTGTTGCCAGAGTACAGAAAATAAACTCTATTACACCAAATCGTATGCGTAAACTTTTTTCATTTTTAATCGTTTTTGCGAATGTAACTCATACGTGTTCGGTAGTATTGAGTTTTATTTTGAATCAGTTGTTATAGTTTTCTTGTGTTCCATCATAAAAATAACAAGAAACTTAAATAAACGATGGGGTTCGAAAGAATTTCTTCGTTCTGATTTTCCCTACTTATTTAAAGACACTTTGAGTACTGGCATCCCTTGACGTGTATGTATATGATTTTATGTCATTTTCAATGTCAAAAAGAGCTGTCAACGGGAGCGATTTGGCGTGCGTCCGACCTCGAGGAGGCGCTCGCGCCATCTGAGTCAAAAGAGAATTTTGACTCGTGTCGCCATTTGTATGGAGAATATACGTAATTTTAAATTAAGGATCAAATTTCTCCGTTGTCTTTATGAGGAAAAATATGAATATGCCCTGATGCACTAATTTAGTTATCTGGCTTTTAAATTAACATGAATATTTTATGCTCGTAAAAGAAAAATATGCATTGCGTCGTGTTCGAAAAATATGCATTTTTTTCAATTTTCGGTACATTTAGAGCCAATTTCTAGGAAATCCATGTAAATATAAAATATAATATCAATTGGAGCCTCTGCACCGGTTCTTTCTGAATAAGCTCATGTAAGAAATGTGTTTGTAGAGTTATATTTACTTAACAAATTCTTTGTTCGAAAATAGGTCTAAAACGACAAAATCGGGAATCCGACCCTTAACAACCATGCTCATCAACAGTGCCTACAAAATTGAAGAACTAAACTTTGTTAACGGTTGACTAGCTAACTAAATTGTACCTACAGTAATATTATTACTTTCAAAGATTTGCACATATCGGTAACAGGCTGTTAAATTTCAAAATGTCCGGGATGCTTCGTTTTAATCTTCAATCAAATGATAATTTTATTTCCATTTTCCATAATTCGGAATCGGTAGTAATTTTTCTCGCATTGTTTTATTCATTTTCGTCTTAAATAAGCGTTAGCAATTTAGATAACAGATGCCTCAATAAACAGTGAGGACTTTAATTAAAATATCGCTTTCATTGGGTGGAGTGGGCCTTGATTTAGATTTAATATTGGACAATTAGAATAGCCGGCGAAAAGGTGTGGCGGGCCTCATTGTTATCTCGGTAGGCCACTCGTACTCGTCCCAACCGTTCCATCGATTCTTCCTTTGTGACCGTCATTGAATCGCTCAATTCAGTAAATCTCTCTCTCTTTTTTTTCTTTTATGAAAACCGAAAGAGAATGACGCATCTACAGTCGTTGATATTACCACTTTTATTTGAAAATATCAGGAAATTATCGCTGATTGGTTTTAACAATTTTTATTTGTAATATAGGCACCTAATTATGAGCATACCAATGTATATCGTGGGGTCATGAAGGGTAAACGTATGCAGTGGGTATGTGTAAGCAATAATTACATATACATATTTTGGACTGAAATTTGTGCATACATTACCCTCACGTGACTCTTGTAATTTACATTATATTATACAATAGATGATATAATGTAGCTTACTTTAGGTATCTACCTTCGTTTAACGTTATGTAATACAATAGTTATGTAATGTAGTTAATAGATGTATATTCACATTAGTTATAGTCAACTTGTTCTTTAAACGATAAATTAAATGATAAACATTTCAAACCATTATTATACGAGAATCTTATACTTATTAGAATCCCTTAAAAAAAGTAATAGCAGCTCAAATGAGCATGCTACTTCATTTGAATCTATTAGGTATTAGTTGGGATTGTATGTATTATGTTTTTTTTATGTGGCGAAGGTAGACAACTGAGCTCTCAGCCCACCTGATGGAAAAAGTCCCATGGACATAGTGACCAAAAAATCGCCTATGCGCTGCCTACCCTGAAGAACTTAGATGGATTGCCTCTATCTATGCCAGTAATTACACCGGCTATCTGTACCCCCACACCGGAACACAGTACCAACTATTTAGCAGCAGGTTAACGCGTAAGACCGGTGGTAGCTGTCCGGGCAGACAAAAGATATGAATTGCTAGATTTGACTAACATTTAAATATTAAAACGACCCGTTATCGTTATAGGCACAAGAGCAGATTATTCAGCCACTCGGCGACAATCAATCTTCGGAATAGCAAGAGCATAATATTAGCTTTTCCGTCGTCACGCCGCCATGCAAATGGAGATCCCAGGTAGAATCTCATGCTCAGTCAGTAGGAGGTAATGCCGAGCTTCGCGAAAGCGCCGCATCACGGTACCCAGTTTTATCTTAAGAGGCCTTATTCCTTCAATAACGCTATATTTTACTTTTGCGTGGAATAAAACATATTATTTTAGAAACTATTTTGATTTGGGTTTTAAGTACATTGGTAATACAATATGACTATATTATATTACCAATTCTGTTAAAAAAATTGTGATGCAAAATAATAAAACATGAACCTATTAATGATTTTGTACTTACAACTTTTGTACAACGGGGACAAATAAGAAAACTAAAAAAATGTTGTTCCATAGAAATGAGCTAAGATAAAAGGTAAGGTATGAGTAAACCAAAATCTCTAGAAATCGTTTTTTTCTACATACATCTAATTTATCTTACTTATGTACCTACATGTAATTAAAATTTTATTGTTATCTATATGATTTTACACGTCCCATCAGGCGATACGTTGACTTCAACGAAAAGCAGAAAAAGTAGAAGTTTTCTCGATAGTATATTACGGTCTAGGATAATTACAGCCCAATGATATTATGTGATTGTATTTTTTATGAAATACTCGTATTATTTCTCACACTAAAAATACTAGTTTTTTAAACACATGTAATGAAGCTTGAAGTTGTCATGGTACTATCTAAAACGTTTATTAAATCATTGTTCTGTTAGTTTGTAACAACTTTTAATGGTTTTATCGTAATAAAAAAGAGAAACCGGAGCATCTTAAGTCGCTTGCGAAAAATGTTGCAGTTTCACGTAGATGCAAAACATTCACAAGCGGTGAAAATAGGTCGTTTGAGCTGTCGTGATTAAAGGCAATGCATTTTCATGCGCTCGTCTCTTATATTACTGTGTTGTACCTATGTAGTAGATACTTGTTACATAAGCAAATTCATATGCTCGACGTTTTTAGCACTTTGTCCAGATATAATCAACTTATGGTTCCCTAAATCTGTCGATAGGCGAGCAGCCAAAGCCGGTTGAAATAGTTTAATCGTCACAAGTTTTGTATCAATCTCGTAATCATAAGTGTGACAAATTAGTCAAAATTGCCGGCCAGAGGACCGCCTGCAAGTCATACATACATGAGGCACATTTACATAATTAATATGTAAATTCATAAATGTCTCAATCATCTGATTCAACATGCAGGCGATCGAACTATGGAATCCCTTAGGACTTAGGATAATATAAGGATATTAGGTACTATTTAAAAAAAATGTGTTCACTGATCCGGTATAAAAAACCCAAGGAAAATAGTCCACATGAACGAATGAAGATAAAGGAGATGTAAGTGATCTTCTATACTGAAATATTAAACAGGAACGTGGAAATGAACTTCCCAATTTAACGTCCCACTGAGTACTAACGGAACAGAAATTGTTTATTTATTTCGCAAGAGTGCCATAAAATACAGCTTATCTCATGTTTACTTGACAAATACATAACATTTATGACTACATAAAGTTCAAGTGCGATCTCGCTTGTAATACATTTTTGGATGAGCTTTTATTGCTTTTCCTAATTGCAGAGTCTTATTTATACATCCCAGCGAAGTTCGTGCTCTATGAAAAGGCGAAGAGCTAACTCAGCTCAACAAAATGCTTATCTAGCTACTCCTGCTTTTCAAGAGGTGAATAGCAAAGTTTGCTAGTCACAGGAGAAAAGATGGATGGTCCGTTGCTATTATTTGTATTATATACACGACGCTCGTGAGTATTGTGAGAGATTTTAACCATTCTGGACGTCAAAATAAATATTATGGTACGTAATGTCAAATACAAGAAAACATTTTTTTTACGTGTTTTTACAATGTTTCAATACTTTTCAACATTGCCAGTCTCAAATCAAAGCAAAAATATGTCTACCAGTTTTTTTTTTCATTTTTTTTTCGTGATAGGTTGTTTCGTTAAGTTTTTTCTTATTTTTGTATTCAGGCAAAAGATATTGTAATATTATAACATATTGTGGATCATTATAATCAAAAATAAGTTTTATTACGAATTACGATAAGGAAACTTATATCGTAAAAAGTTAGTTTATCACTGAAACCAAGCTAAATCCAGGTAAATTTAAACATTAAAGACTCTAAATATGATCAGGAATACACCATTAAAATTCTCGCCATACTCGCGACCACAATTTATATACAATGCTGTTGATTTTTATACATGATTATTTGATTATGATTATGATATGACCTGTAGAGAAATCTTGAAGGAATACCTTTCTAGAGACGGATTAGTCTTAACCTCCCCAGACAATAAAAATGCCAAGAAATTTTGAATTAATAGTGCAGGAAATAAAATAGGATCTCATTTGTTTGAGGAGACCTTTAAATAAGCCTTTGGGCGGCACGAGGTTAAAGCAGAAGTAGCACAGTATGGTACAGGGGGGCCAGCGCTCCGATAATGATCTTGTAGTAATAGGGTTATGTATAGATATTGTTTGCAACTTGCGCGCATTTATAACTTCGACCCTGACTGTACTAAGAATTGTATATAAGAATGTAAGTAAACCTGGGGCCCCGCTATAAAATGTGCTACGGGCCCCGCGCCTATTTAATCTGGCAATCGATAACATGTACTGAGTAAAGTATGTCTGGAAGGAAACATTTTGATTAAGTTACTAAGATTTTCAAATGTCAATGACATCACGACCCTTCTGGTTCACAGGCTTGTAACACGAGTAGACAATAAATTTGAGTTGTCGTTAATCAATCGAGATATCGCAGTCGCTATAGACCCTCATTGAAACTCCAGTCGGGTTCGCGCGGGTTGGCCCTTATCAATCAGATTCCGTGGTCATTGGCTAAGCCCGTTTATTATTTAAACGGTACTAAATATAACGTGTGGGCTGCTCGGAGTGATCATTGTCATCATACTTGACGAAGGTGGGTTTAATGGTAAAGTTAGCATTTAAACAATCGTGAGGCAAATTAACACTATTACAATATATAAAGGGTGCAAAGGGACGACGTTCCTTCCCGCTACCGACCGAGTCTACCAATCATTACGATGAACTTTCAATATAGGACCAACATCGAAATATATTAAAAAAATTAATCCCTCATACCAAGTCAGTGATTGGTTAGAGTTCAATACTCGTAGTATGGAAAAGTCAATTTTCCATGTACGCTTTCGATGTTGGTCCCATACTGAAAGTTCATCGTAATGGTTGGTAGACTCGGTCGGTAGCGAGAAGGAACGTTGTCTAATTCCACTCTGTATAAGCAGTTAAACTCGCTTATTTTAATCAAATACACTCGTATTTCAGTGAGCCTAGGTCTCTACAAACTGTCGCGAAAGTGTGCTGAGGCGTACCCGTTACCTCGTCTTGAGCGCTTTGACGGCAGACCGTGAGGTTAGAGGGTAGACCAGGGAGGTTACTATGACATACTAACGCGATTAATTTTAGGTTCAGGGAAAGGGATAGAGATATACGACTCGTATAGCCTTGTCCCTTTCTCTCGATCTAAACTGAATCGCATTAGTAAGTCATGGTAATCCCCCAGGGCCTCATTAGCCCTGGGAAACTTACCTATCACGTATTTCCCGTAGACAACGTTGACAACCGTTATAAAGGTGATGTGCTCTGAAGTTTATGAACAAGGTGTTGTTCACTTAGATTCATATTATGATATCCGCCCAGGGTGGTCACAAATATGTGAACAGGCCTCTATTGCTATGGCATTAGAGTGCATATTTTTTAGCACCTTGGCAGCTCCGAAATACTCATAACGACTGTATTGAATTAATGGTGACTGAACCTCTAAACATTGGCATTATACATGGCGATAGAAGCCGGGTCCTACATATATCTACCTACGTAAATAGTTACCTATTAATGTGCCAAAGTGTTTTGGTTAACCTTTTCAACGTCTTGTCAAACTTAGGTTGGCACTCAGACTCCGAATCACCGAAGTGTCAAAACTGATATTGAATTGTATGTAAGCACTATTGTTGCCGTTCAGCCCACAGTGGGACTATATCTCTCATTGGCATTGCTATAAGTAATTATATTTAATTATTGTTAAGAAATTATTGTGTGACTGTTCAATAAAAAAACGGCTAAATACATGACCATGATGCACAATTACGATCTCAATCATTGATTGGATAGACTAAGGAGATCTAAGGCTGCCAAAACACGTCACTTAAGTATTTATTCATATTGAAATTATAGTTCACGCGAGACACTTTTTAAGTCGAAAACTACTCGGCACTTTTCGCTTCATATATGAGCTATTTGCCTACGCCATTAAAATTAAGTCGTTACGGCGATTGGCTCATGAGGATGCTCCTCATTCACGTGAAATATAATTTTAGTATGAATCAGTCTCACGTCCCCTGCGACCATTAAAAGCCAGCTTAAAAATGCCCTCAAAAACGATTGTTCCATTGTGCCCAGATGGGCAGGACATAGCGCTTTTCTTAACACCGGGCATATTTCGGCGCAACATCTTGGACTAATGTTTATAGAATATTGCCTAATTTAATTTCAGTTTTTTATTTTATTAATAGGGTTAAAAGGGTTGCTAGCTTGCCAGTAGTTTTAATTTATGTTACCAACCGTGACCTGACTAATGGTTCCAATGGAAGACCAGCGCTGGGCTGTGTGAACAGCCCAGCAAAATGCTGAATTGGAGACCATTTTGTGGCACTTAGTTTAATTACACCTATGTTTAGTTTACGTTTTAATGTCTATGTTGTGTCACGAATAAATGTTTTTTCTTTCTTTCGTTCCAATCAAAACTTTGATGGAGCAATCACACTAAATGGCGGTTTCAGTTTTTATAGGTTGATATTGAAATACGTGATGCATTGAAGAGAGGTGACACTTGTCAACTAAAATTCAGGACTGATTTTGAAAGGCAATTTAGTATGGCGTGCGGCTTCCATGTTCTATTTGTTCGTAGCACGTCCCTCATTACATATAATACTTAACAGAAAATATGAGATTAAATGTCTATTAACATTTCAAATTTAATATTCAATATACAAATAAGGTATCTAGCCTAATTCAGTTTTAATTGTTCCCTTTTGTTAAACCGCCTCTATCACCATGGTACAAATAAAACATTCGCATAATTTGAACTGACTGAGAGAATCTCATTACTTCAAAGTCAAAGGTACTATCTAAAGTCCTGTACTTCGGAGCAATACGGCTTTTAAGTTAATGAGCTTTTGTTGTTTGAAAGGATTGTTTTATGTAAGATCGTTATTAATTCCGACGTTATTTGCTCGATGGTCCTCGAATATTGACTTTAAGATTGCAGACGTACTAAGTTACGTACCAAATCAATTACCAATTATTTTTTGTCTGGACGATTTTTGTAATTTTGATATAGCGAGTAAGTACTATAAACAATAAGTAAGTAATAATAAGCACCTAAGCGTCAGCGCCAAAGGGCCATGCTAGAGCAGCCTGGGGGGCTATCAAGATCTACTCATGCGATTTAGGACCTAAACTGAATCGCGATAATATATTTCAGTTCCATAGAATAATTGTCAACAACTGACAAGCCGAACCTAAACTTAATCGCATTTAAGAGGTCATGGTAACCTCCTGGGGGGTTACCATGACTTACTAAAGCGATTATGTCGGGCGTAAACGACATAAAATCACATTTCATGCTGAACATAAAAGTAGTTTTATTTCTAAGGCTAAGGTAATCGGTCCCAACAGCCAAACAGTTAAAACATAATTACACAATTTTACTGAGCAATAAAATAGCTGACAACACTTGTTATATTTTTTTATTTATATTAGGTACAATATTATAATTCTGTATTGTATGTCATCAAATTTAGTAAATCACATAAAATAGATATCGATTATCGTTCAAAAATACTCCGAAATGTTTGACTTGGCAGAAAACCGAGCATCTGAAACTCTGAGGCGAGTATAGGCTATATATTTTTCGATCTATAGGTAAAAAGCTGTGTGAGGTATCTGGGGACCGAAGAGCTACTTAGCTCGTTCCTTAACCAACGTATAATATAGGCATAGCCATACAAAGGAAGAACGCAGACATTAGCTATGAGTATCATGGGAACCCTTCCGCAGGGTTCGGACCTCGGGGATCTTTATTAGGCTTTTTTTTAGTTCGTCAATTATTTTATACTCTTAACTTAAATATTAGTACTTACCGAATAAAATAAATGCTCAATACATTGTATAGTCATATATATATTAGTCATACAGGGTGTAACAAAGCAGCGGTAATTCGGTTAAGAGTCTATTCATTGTCGCAATCTAATTAAAAGATAAGTTTTACATAGAATACATTTCTGATAACGCCCCAAATCCCACCCTGTGTATGACTTAAAGTTTTTAGAACGTGGTTCCAATTTGTACATTGGAAGTCTCACAATTCTCACAAATCGTTTAATAACTTTCCAGACTTGCGTGTTCATGGCACACTACTTGTAAAAATTAAGAACGAAAATTCTCAATATCCAGTTATTTATTTGAAACCAAAATAATTTATTCCAAATTAAAATTTATCTCAACCTGTGCAAAGTTCTATTAATGAGAAATTTCTAACGCGTTGTTTACCGTACACATCGAAAACTTGGCAAATCAAAAGCGTCAAGAGTCGAAGGAATAATTTACCGGCGAGATTGGAATTAGCGACTTAGGTACCTTGTAATTAATTCAATTTCCCCATTTCTGCCGTAAGTGATCTTGCTTATGATTACGAGTATTACGACGCCCTTGTTGCTTGTGATTGCAAGGTTTTTTGACACCAAGGATTGGAGTGACTTTAGAAAAACTAGAACTTTTTTCGAGAGATGTAGTGTTATTACACTTATTACGTGTTATTGTTATTTTTTAAGTCTAGTAAGTATTAATAAAGTCATTGCTATAATTTATTTAATAAGTTTTTTTTTACGAAAATTCATAATGTTTATTCCACGAAGTATTTCTAAATACGTTACTTTAAATATGTGCTATTCATTTGATGATAGCATATATTATCATCATACTTCTGCAGTTTATTACACATTTATTTATGTGATAAAATATAATATATCCACGAGCTTGTAACATTTAATGTAATATTTTTGTACAATTGTTTGTTATCCCTAAAATAAAGAAATAAAAATAAAAATCAACTTATCGTCTTTTGCCAGGGATAAAAACTTTTTGCGTGGGATAAAAATAAATACCAACCTACTAGAGAAAACTTGATGAATATTTTACTTGAATAAACAATAAATAACCAAGCGGAGAATTGATAACTGTCGTTACGTTTTCATCGATTTATCCAACATGGTATTTCAGAATTGAATTCATTGATCACTCTGTACTTAAAACAGAGAGCCGTGATGAAAAATAGCCCTGTAAAATTGTGTTATTTACCGGAGTAGGTGCGCAGAAACAAATTCGCGCTCGTTTTATTAACTTTGTAACGGTAACAATTAAGTATGTACATCGCTTAACTCAATTTCAAATATTTGAATTCTTAGTAAAAATGGAATAAACATTTTAATATTTATTCTTAATTCTATATACATGTCGATCTGTAGCACAGGTTATGTGATTTAATTTGGATATTATACAATAATGAAACATAATTGAAGAATATAAACCTATACACAAAGAGGAAACCAAAACCTAACTATCGATTAACCTTTTAATTCACAAAAATGGTATCCCTTTTTGATATCGATTAAACCTTACATTTAACGAAACTACTGCCCACAGGAAGCAGGATAATTATGGCATTTTAAATGTCAACAAAAACCTTGTCGCCTACGAAAATGAATTGAAAACTTGAGCTACAAAAATAGCTAAAGCTTGGTATGAGTACATAGCAATACTTTTATCCCCAGGGACGTCAATTTATACAACTTTCTTCCTGCTAAATAAATACATTACATTCCGAACTTGCGGTTATGTGAGACCTTAGAGAGTAAAAATTCGTGAAAGAGAGAATCACAGGAAGTAAAATTTTCAACACTCCGAACTGATTTATTAACATTTTCACAGAGTGACTTAAGTAAATACGAATTCCTTGGAATTTTACATTATGATCCTTATGAGCATGGAGATCCGAAATCAATTTCCTTTCCAATCTACTAATATCTAGGGTACCTACTATCTAGGGTAGGCAGCGCATAGGCGATTTTTTTATCGCTATGTCCATGGGACTCTCCATCTTCTCTGCTTTCCATCAGGTGAGCAGAGAGCTCAGGATGCTTATTAGCCAAGTTGCCAATCGCTCGCTTAGTAGCGTATCGTAGTTTTCCCTTTCTGTCACTCTTTCATATTAGTGCGAGAAAGACAGTTAGCTGCCTTTACGACTGACGATTAAGCGTTAGCGATTGGCAACTTGTCTATGCACCCAGTTGTCTACCTTCGTCACAAAAAAAAAATATCCAAATTAGAATTACACACGCTATCAACCGGTCAATTTTAATTTCATGCCTCTTTGGTGTTGAACTCTCCGTGCCGGTCTTCGCCGTCTGTTGTTTACATTCTAGCCCAAATCTGTGAATATAAATAGAACTGGGTAATTACTTTCAGATAATAATTTTGGTTTCATTGGCTTCAGCTCTATTAGCTACCTTCCCAAGTTATTCCGTACGTTGGAAACCTATAAGAATTTATCAATTTTTTGTTTTTTGTAACCAAAATAATAATCATAGATATATAATATTTTTTTGTATGTATATTTTTTGACGTCTTATTGCTTATTGTATTGTACTCACACAACTTCATGAAAATTTTTGATCTAGGTAGGTACTAAGATAAATACGCGAATCTACTTAGAAATAGTTATTCATCCAATTCACTTGAAATGCTGTAATAAAATTCGTTGAACATAAAACATTTTAAAGCTCATAATATATTTACTGTACTCTTATCATTGGCAACGTACACATAAATAAATGCTTCACATCTCAGGAACTGTGACAGTTTATAACTTGATATAAATTTATGATGTTTTGCTAAAGTAAATAAGAAGTTATGTTAAGGAATAGCCTATGTAAGGATAGGCAACTCATTTTATTTGAATTTAGTTTTCTTATTTTATGTAACAAAAGCTGAACGAACGAGATTAATGTTTGAAACAACTTTGTGATAAAATTGTTGAAAGCTTGTGTAGATTTAGAGATTGAATATTTCGCTTCTTTAAATAACTATCTTTGTTGCAAATTAATAATAAATATTCTTCCACAATATTCAAATCAAATTATTCAATCCCAAACTAAGGAAAGAAACAGAGGTAATTATTTCATAGAGACGGTTCCCTAACCTCCACACACATTACCTACTCCCAAAATTACTAGGTACACTACGTACCTACTTGCAACGATATGCATACAATCTGATTAAAATATTCTTTGGCCTTTTGTCCAAAAATATCTACACTTAGATGATTCACATTCTTCTGGAACAAATCTAATATAGGGCATTTCTTAGAAAATACATATTAATCATTCTGTTTCTAACTCAGCTTAGAATACTGACTACTGACTAAATAGGTACCTATAAAGAAACAGCTAGAATTTAAGAACTAATCATTCGAGCTCATCAAAATAACTGCTCGTACAGGAATCAGAACACAGGACCTCCATCATGGTTGTGGTAGCCGAATACTTAATCATAACTCAGGCGATCCCAAAGTACCTACGCTCAATGTTCCTACCAATGACAATGCAGGCAACGCCGCAAGAAGTGACGAATGAAATTATTTACACACATAACATACCTATATACATTACCGGCTTCGCACGGGTACTATACCTACATAAACACCTTCCTCTTGAATTCCTCTACCTATTTAAAAAAATCTCATCAATATCCGTTGCGTAGTTTTAAAGATTAAAGCGTACAAAGGGACATAGGGACAGAAAAAGTGACTTTATTTTATACTATGTAGTGATATTCACATAACACTGCACTAGTATATATATTTATTTCTCATTCCGTCATTTTCACATATACTTGTTTGTTAAAACGAGTATACAAATCACCTACAAAATATAATTTATTATAGGTTATAAGAAAAATAAAATACAGCTAAAACAATTTTAATGTGTGCCTAATAATAACTTAACAGAATTAAAGATGATGAAAAATTGTACGTACATAGACATACCTACTTGTATTATATCTACAGGGTCAACTCGATTAGGAGTCGGCATCTACCAAGTTTTCTTTTCTAAGTACAACATTCAACTTCTTTATTGAAAGAAAACGCCAGGCAGTAATCTGTAAGTCTCCTTAAAATTATGACTTTGCGAAGAAAAGTTTGTCATTAAATCGTCTCGACCTATATCTTTTCACGAAAGAAAAGATTTCTACGCAATTGTGTTCTAACTACAGGGGGGTTACCATGACGTACTAATGAGATTCAGTTTAGGTTCAGAGAAAGGGACAAGACTATACGAGTCGTATATCTCTTTCCCATTCCCTGAAACTAAACTGAATCGCATTAGTACTTACGTCATGATAACCCCCAGATTTTTCATATTGCTTGCAGTGATAACATTATGAAAGTTGATTTTTAATTGTAAATATGTATCGGCAATTAACTACTTACCTACAGTAGATATTTAAAGCTACACATTACTTATCCCAAGCATAGACTAATTTTTCAATAACGGTTTTAGATTGCAATACGAGGCAAATATGAATTAAATATTGATTACATCGGCTGTCACTTGCCTCTGTCAGCTCCAAAATAAATAGCACACGCATAGACCCTCGGGAACGTCATGACCGGTAACAGAGGTCGTCGTTAGTTATTTATATAGGTTCTCTTTATAGAAATTTATCTATCACTCACAAGAACCCTCGAAAAAACATTACTTAAGAATAACTGTAATTGTAACGTTTGGAAATTTTGGTGAAGTATTTCTTCATACTCTCGAACTCAAGAGGTATTGGCATTCATTCTTTATAAAATATGCCTTTTCTGCCCTCCGGCCGGCAAACATCACTTTGCCGGCCGCTGCGCTAAACTAAGTTGCCGTGGCCGGCTCCGTTGAGCAGAAAAATAATATACACACCTCGGTCGTGAAATGGGAAAGGCTCGGATCACATTTTTGTCGTTGTCTACAATTACACGTCATCCGAGACATTTCCCACTTAAACGGCATGTAATTTACTATTACGTGTATTCTAAAAGGTGTCACTACTACTACAACGTATAATCTAAACAGTACTGTGCCACGCGTCGGCACGTAAGTAAGGTTTGCATTGCTAACGTTTATACGATACGTAAAGCTGACTATCATCGCATCGATGTAGCGAGTAAACGAATTGGCAAGTATGATTTACTTGCCAACTCGTAGTAAGCACACTACGTTTTAGGAATCGCATTTGTTTACGTCAAGATGAAGTGCATCTGTCAAACTAGCACGAGATCGTGCAGCGAGTGAAGGAGTGACCTAAATATTAATTTACAAACAGTGCCGCTCGTAATTCCACTAGCTAGTTCAAACTATCTATAAAATTATTTCATCCATCCAATACGAGTATTATTATGATAATAACATTTGCGCTTTGTATTTTATATCTAAGTTCATGTATAACATAATTTAAATGTTTAGTTAGATATCCTTTTTAATAAAAATACCTAATAAATATACAATTAAACTAACCACAAATCGAACACAATATTCATTTGATTTTATTTTACGTACAAAATGTAATTAAACTGATTTTAAGTTAAGCACAGCTGCAGACTAATATTTAAAAACAATAAATATTAGAATCTGTAATAGTTTTCGCTAAAATAGGTTGCCTTCGATTTTTTGTACCTTTCTTTTTAGGGTTCCGTAGCCAAAATGGCAAAAACGGAACCCTTATAGATTCGTCATGTCCGTCTGTCACAGCCGATTTACTCGGAAACTATAAATGCTACAGTAACGAAATTTGGTAAGGATAAGTGTTGTATGAACCGCTACAGGATTATGATACTAAATTGTAAAAAAATTTTTTAGTGATCAGGAGTAGAAAAACATTATAATTTAGCCAAAATTAAACTTATTCGGCGAGGTGTCAAGTTATTTCTTCACTGTTTAATTAATTAAAAGTGAAAACCTAATTAAAACAAATTACCACTTAATACATGGTCATCCTACAGTATAAAGTTTAACTACGAAACGTCAAGTGCCATCAGTATGGCGGGAAACGGGAATTTGACGGATCTTATGTCAATAAAGACTTCTATCTACTCATTATCTTATCAGTGCAATACTGATTACGAACGAACATAATTGATAGGAGATTAATATGTTAACGTGCATTACCTAAACTTGGCAAAATCATGAGCAAGGAAAGCAATTTGTTTTCATACAGTACAATTTAATAATTAAATAAAAACAATAAAACTGCATACCTGACCAACTAAAACAAAAAACATTATTTTGAACATAATTTAACAAGTGTTCAAATGTTGTTCTTGACACAGATCCGCTTGATTGTTCCTGTGATTGCATTGATTCACTCGAAATCTTCTTCAGCAAAGAATCTTAAGATTTGTTGATCCAGATCGTCAGGATGATGACAAGTCGTCTGGGTGCTCGAGCATGTTGTGGCACTGTAAACTGTCCGGAATCGCGAAGATTTTTGGTGCATGCGATTTATTACAATGTGTCCGGGGATCGGAATGTTTGGATGAAGTTCGTAAAATAACCTGTTGGTTGGGTTCGCCTTGTGCTATTCGTTCGTATTGGCAAACGTACAGTATCGTAACGCTCTATGATTGAGTACGGATGTGGTGGAGGCATGATTTTTGGTGAATAATTATTATTTTCTCATTCAATATCCGTGACCATGACTTTGTTTATTATGCGTATGACAAGAATGATTGACAATGTCATAGGCAAGGTTTACTCATAAATTGACAATTGCTAATAACTTTGTAAAGAGATTACAATACAACCTCGTTAAAACCGATATGGTAGTAGAGTGACAAGGATTTTAGGATAAAATTAAATTCAAAATTAAAATATGATTAAAAAATAAATAAATTTGTTTTCACGTCATTACTACTTTAACGTAATCCCCATCAATTACTGAGTTAGAAAAAATGATTCCTGATCACGGATTAAGAATCATCGTGTATAAGCATGTGGGGTATTAATAAAAAGGTCTTTGAAAATGATATGAAGGTTTATAAATCTCATTTTTATTTAATCAAATCGTTTTCGAGATATCAGGTCTCAAAGTCTGAAAAATGTGTCCCCCCCTCTATTTTTTAAACTAAATATGTTATGCACATTAATAAACTCTATCAACGATTTTTCGTTTGATTAAATTATCTCCTATAGTTTTTGAGGTAGGTTGATTTAACTGTATTTTTTAAATAATAAATTGATAATGGTACGGAACCCTTTGCGAGTCCAACTCGCACTTGGCCGGTTTTTTAATATTTTAACGCGCATTAAACTGGCATTTTTTACACTTGTCTTTTATACTTATTGTCTTAATTCATGCGCCTATTAAAATTTATACAGGGTGGAAAGGGACGACGTTCCTTCCCACTACCGACCGAGTCTATCAACCATTACGATGAACTTTCAGTATGGGACCAACATCGAAAGCGGACATGGAAAACTGACTTTTATACTATTGAACTCTAACTAATTTGTATGAGGGGTTAATTTTTTTTTTAATATTTCGATGTTGGTCCCATACTGAAAGTTCATCGTAATGGTTGATAGATTCGGTCGGTAGCGGGAAGGAACGTCGTCCCTTTCCACCCTAGTTACCATTACCTACTTTAAATCTACCCTAGCAATAACTGTTGTTTCATTGTTGAAAATGTTTGTACCTTAAAATTGAGGAAACCATTATTATTTAATTCTTAAACTATATCGCTCAAACTACAGTGGATGCGGGTGGCACAGGATCGGTCATTGTGGCAATCTTTGAGGGAGGCCTATGTTCAGCAGTGGACGTCTTTCGGCTGATATGATGATGATAATGATGAAACTACAGTAAGTAAAACTAGTCGCAATCTTTGCAGCAACGAATTTCATATCAAGTTCAAATTCCATCTTCGACGGTGGTAAATCTCAGTACCTATTACTAATATTAGATATCATGTACCAAAGAGAAAACTCTTTGGTACATGATATCTAATATTTAAAATTATGTACAACATAGTAGTGCTATGTACTACTTAAAAAATACAACTCCAATGTATTTAATAAAACAAGATTCGGTGTTTCTTATATACTTACAAGTTAAATTAAATTATCCATCACACACTATTTACCAATATTTTTTGAGGGTTCAACGGGGTTACGTACCTACTTCATTTTCATTTTAGTTGGAATCGCCAAAAGTTAGCCAACAATTATTAGATTAAGTTTCCCACATTTTCGGCAAAGTACGCCGCTTATCAAATTATTTAAATGGCTGGCTACTAAAACTTGAGAGAGGGCGTTTAATAGTTATGCAAGGAATAATTGGGTCGGCTTCCATGAAAACGTATGATTTGTAAATTAGCTATTGTTTATAATAGGACTAGTATACTCATGAAATGTCAGTATAAATTAGAATGTATTACTTTTTCACCCCTACCAAAATCTGTCAGAAATTTTACCACGCAATATATAACTAACCACATCGTAATGCATCTACTTTTATGTACGTATATGATTTTTAACCGACTTCAAAAAAGGAGGACGTTCTCAATTCGACTGTTTTTTTTTTGTTTGGATGTTAATCGATATTTCGAGAATCGTTAACCGATTTTCATGAAAAAAAAATAATCAAACCGGTATAACCCTGAGATGGTTCCTTTGACATCAAGTTTTGGTCTGATGACGGAATCAAGCAAAAATCGGTTTAAGTCAGTTTTTTTTTAATTTGGCGATTAATTATGTTTCGAGCATCACGACCAAGTGTTGATACATTTCTTGCCAGTCTGTCCGTGATTAAATCCCGTTTGTCTAAAACCTGATTGATTATGAATTATGTAGAGGAACATTATTTTTAACACTGTTTTTAAAACTAGATACTTACTTATACGTGAGAGTACTTACTTATACGTGAAGTATTTTGGTTATTTTTTCAGTCATGTTGTGTGATAGAGAGAGCATATATTGTTATAATATCACAAAAGCTTATTTATGGAAGTAACAGTCGATCCATCGAAGCATTTTTTTATTATAAAGCATAATCAAGCGTGCAGTTTGCGGCTGAGAAAGCATAATTCTACAGCGGTGACAGTGCACAGTGTATTCTGAGCAACGCACGTGAGTTTTTTAACTATTTGTTTATAAATAATGATTTATGACAATAATTTAAAACACCTAAATTTTTTTTTTCGTATTCCTGGCAGCAAATCTTTTCATTTGATACCTATGTTGATACCTAGTTGGGACCCTTTAAACGAAGTGTGAAGAAGCATCTAGCGGGCCAGCAAGGCGGTGCGTGGCAACTAACAGGTTACTGATTGTCTCCTGTTCGTTGCCGCCTCTACTTTTCACTTACGATCAGGTGGAGTGGAGCCACTTTGTTGTGCCAACATAAAAAAAAAATGTCACGGGAGTTGATTTCAAACAGCAAGTCCGCCATCTTGGGGAGGCTGCCATATTGGATTTGTGATGACGTCTCTTAGCTAGTCGTGTATTGTCATCAGAACTCAGAGTGTATGCAAAATTTCACCCTAATCGAAGCAGTAGGTCAAATTGCAATTCCAAGATTTTCTTACATACGTCGTTACAAGTGAAGCTAATAAAAGCGTGTTAGTACCTATAATATACCTTATTTTCTTTATAACAATATGTTGTTTTACTCTATAAATAAGAGGCAGACCAAACTGCAGGCACTGAAAAAAAATGCTAAGTTGGATTTATCAGATCTTGTGCGTAATTCTAACCGGAAATTAAGGTTGAATTTGTTCCTATCACATTTTTATTTTTATTTTACCGAACTTTTTATGTTGATATTATACTAAATTAATTTGGTTGATTACACCAGTTTTTTGTTGATTACATTGTTTGGTATAATGTACAATGTTCTTTGTTTTTTTAACCAGAACTCTGGTATCGACTTCAACCTTTTTAGTTTTATTTCGATAGCAAGTATTCGTCCTCGTAATATAGCCAACCTAAGGCACTTTGGTAATTTTTTTTTGTTGGGGGTTTTGTACATTACGTCAGCTGTAAGGTGGGTAAAAATAAAGTACATTCCCGCTGTCTGTCAAATTTTTAGACTCAGAATAACTTTAGAACGTTTTTGAAAGTTACAGAAGGGTTATTTTTTTTAACAACTTACTTATATTATAACTACTAGCTTTTGCCCGCAGCTTCGCACGCGTAGATTTTGGACTTCTATGAAAAAAAAAATGTTTTCAACCGACTTCAAAAAAGAAGGAGGTTACCATTTCGATTGTATGTAGTTATATATTATGCATGTTACACGGTTTCCTGCAAATAATTCCTATTTTGTTTTTTTTTCTCAGGAGATTCAAAAGTGGCCGAAATAAGTTTAATATTTGTGATTTTTTTTTTGGTTTCGCCTTGACTTGTCGACAATCATTTAATCGAATGTTGTTTCAAAGACAACGGTTCAAGTATTTTCATTTCATCGACAAGTCATTCTGTCGAAGAATAGTTTTCAGTAAATTAAATCAGGGAATTTCGAATGGTGCTTGAGGTTTTCCTTTACGGGTTCTTATTTTAGTTTGGTTTAAATTTAGTAATATTTATTCCGCAGTTCTTAACTAACCCTGAACCTACCTACTTTAATAGCTGTTTGCTTATATGTGGGGTCACAGTTGTAACCTAACTTAAACATATTTTAATAGCCGTTCGTTTCTATGTGGGGTCGCACTGGTCGCAGTTCTAACCAAACCTAAACCTACTTTGATAGCCGTTTGCTTTTGTGTGGGGTCGCAGTTCTAACCTAAACTAAACCTACTTTGATAGCCGTTTGCTTATGTGTGGGGTCGCAGTTCTAACCTAACCTACTTTGATAGCCGTTTTCTTTTGTGTGGGGTCGCAGTTCTAACCTAAACTAAACCTGCTTTGATAGCCGTTTGCTTATGTGTGGGGTCGCAGGTCTAACCTAACCTAAACCTACTTTGATAGCTGTTCGCTTATGTGTGGGGTCGCAGTTCTAACCTAAACTAAACCTACTTTGATAGCCGTTTGCTTTTGTGTGGGGTCGCAGTTCTAACCTAACCTACTTTGATAGCCGTTTTCTTTTGTGTGGGGTCGCAGTTCTAACCTAAACTAAACCTGCTTTGATAGCCGTTTGCTTATGTGTGGGGTCGCAGTTCTAACCTAAACTAAACCTACTTTGATAGCCGTTTGCTTTGGTGTGGGGTCGCAGTTCTAACCTAACCTACTTTGATAGCCGTTTTCTTTTGTGTGAGGTCGCAGTTCTAACCTAAACTAAACCTGATTTGATAGCCGTTTTCTTTTGTGTGGGGTCGCAGTTTTAACCTAAACTAAACCTGCTTTGATAGCCGTTTGCTTATGTGTGGGGTCGCAGTTCTAACCTAAACTAAACCTACTTTGATAGCCGTTTGCTTTGGTGTGGGGTCGCAGTTCTAACCTAACCTACTTTGATAGCCGTTTTCTTTTGTGTGAGGTCGCAGTTCTAACCTAAACTAAACCTGATTTGATAGCCGTTTGCTTATGTGTGGGGTCGCAGTTCTAACCTAACCTAAACCTACTTTAATAGCCGTTAGTTTCTATGTGGGGTTGGAGTTCAAACCTAACATAAACCTACTTTCAAAGCCGTTCGTTGCTGTATGGGGTTACTATTCAAACCAAACCTGAACCTCCTTTGATAGTTGTTCGTATCTGTGTGGAGTCGCATTTCTAATCTGACCCAAAACCTACTTTGATAGCCGTTCGTTTCTGTGTGGGGTCGCAGTTCTAACCTTTCCTAAACCTAAGTAGAATCTTACCTTATTACATTCTGTTTGAAGTCTGTTTCATTGAACAGCATATTAGTATGACATAATTAAATACTTAATCTATATATATAAACGGCAATGTCCTGACTGAATGACTGACTGACTTAAATCAACGCACAGCCCAAACCGCTGGTCCTAGAGAGTTCAAACTTGGCATGTACATTCTTTATAATGTTTAGAGGCGCACTAAGAACGGATTTTTGAAAATTCATCCCGTAAAGTGGTTAAATGGGGGGTTAAAGTTTGTATGGGGAAATAAGATTAGTTGGGCTATTTTATTCGAAACTTCACATGAATGTTTTTAATAATTGTACACGCATTCTAGCGGTACTGTCAGAATGTCATGATTGCACGAATAAATCACAAACGTTTGTTGTTAACCATAGTCTTTAATGCACTGATTTTATTGTACTTAATACAAAATAAAGTTGACTAAATAATCTAGGTCGCGCGTGTGCGCATATTTTCCTAAAGATATTATTACAGTGTATGCTATGCCGATGCTGTACGATAGCTAGATCGTACATACTGCCACTTATAAAGCAAAAAACACAGAGAAGCAACCTAAGAGTAGGCAAGATTCTAAGAGTTCAGTAGATTGATAATAAATGTCAGTTTAACAATGAAATGCTATAAAAATAATAATATTTAAACATTATAAAAAACGGTGACTGCTTATGTTTCTTCATTTAGGTCCCTAAAGCTAACTTTTCTTCTCTGCTGCGGCGTCATCGGGATGTCTGAGACGGACGTAACTCCCTGTGACATCGGTGTGCTTGTCGTCGCAGGGGTGGCCGTAGGAGTCAGCGATATTACTGCTTGCAGTGGAGTGGCAGGTTGGGCAGGCTTCTTCCACCTGCGTTTCAATTTGCAGATAGCAAGTGTAATAGTTATGATTAAAGTGATACCCAATACAATGTACGTGATGATGTAATGGGTGGTGTCAGGTTTATCAAAGTTGTCCAAATTTGCTTCTTTAATAGCCTTTAATTTCTGGCTTATGTCCAGGAATTCTTCGTTATGATCTTCGGTGAAAATAGTAACATCTTTTGGTAAGGATGTTTTTATTACGTCATTGATCGGTGATATTTTCGGAACTTCCATGTATGAGTCTTGTACAAATATTTGACTCTTGTAGTCATGTTGTGAGTGTATTACAAAGGACTTTCCTCTTATAGAGCATCCTGAAGGAATCGTGACTAAACCCGTGTCAATCAAATTCTCAGTGGATACGCCGTTATCACATATCACACGTATCGGGTGCTCTTTGCAGTAGGAATACAGCCAGGTGTTCTGTGCGTGTAATTTGATCCACCGGTCGGCGCATGCCTTGGCGGTCGCGTGACAATACGGTTTGTTATTGTTGTTTATTAGTAAGTGCATGTCACAAATAGATTCACCGACTTTCATTGTGTATACAGGGTGATTTAACGGACAGAACATTTTATCATTTTTGTGAACGCTGCATGCGTGAATGTCAGTTTCGGTCATTGGGATTACGGTGTCTTTCTTGACGTTGATTGCAATGTATTTTGTTGCAGTTGATATGTAGATGGCGTTGTCTCCGTTTCTGCGTGGAATGTCAATAATGGAGTGTAACTCGAACTGTTCACGGTTTAATAATGGTAGGCGTATTTCCATTATTAAGGTCTTTCGAGTCACCTTTACATGAATATGGAGCAATCCGTATAGGTCTTCCGCGCTGTCAACTGGGATGGTGAGATCATCCTGTATGTGCCCCGAGATCAACTCTAGCTGTTGTTGGATTTGCACCGGGGGCACTAGATGCACGTTTAATCGCCCGTGGTATATGTCAGTGACGGTGTCAACTAGAGTATCTTGAATTCTTCTTAAATTTGAGATGATGACATCAGCTGCTAACATTGCAGAAAGTAGCGAGAATGAATTCAATAACCATAAACTCGTCGAGTGAGCTTGGCTCATATTTTCGGTTAGATTATGGACGGTTTTTGCAATTGCATCAAATTGATTTTTCATAATGATCTCGTTGCGTTTGAGAATGTTATTGTGTGCTTCTAGAATGGATGTCTGGTTCTTGTATAAGTTAAGAATGTGATTTTCTCGCTTCGTAATTGTGTCAATATCCTTTTCATATTTTTCTGCAAATCGATCATCTAGGACGCCAAATAAGGTGTTAGCTAAATAGCCTACTCCGTTAACTAGACCTCTTCGTTGGCGATTTGTGTTCTGGTGGCTTGTCAGCAAATCGTTGTAGTGACGAAGTTCATTTAACTCGTGTTCGAATTGCGCAATAATTGGAGCGCATGTGTAATCATTGTTGCATTTTGTTTTTATAAGTTGAACGTAGTCTTCGATTGAACGTATGCTATCCCAATATGTAGTCATGTTGTAAAATGCGACCATCTTCCATTCGTCCTGTATGATCCTTATGTCTGCAATTTTGTCAAAATAAAGCGAGTTGTTGGTTTGAATCTTGTCAATATGGAGTGTCTGGGCAGTACCCGGTAACACACATGTCATGAGTAGCAATACCATCGATGTTATGAAACATTGTTTATTCATTCGTGCTCGTTTATGCGTTCGTTGTGGTTCGGTGTCATTTCTCATGTCAGAGCCTATGGGGCTGGTTTTTTCCGACTTTTGAATAGGCAACGGAGCTATTTTGACGACGGGTCGTTGTATCTCTCTTCCTTTTGTTTTTAGCGTAACGACACGGACATAACCGTCCTTGCCGTGATGTACATCTGTTACGCGTCCCATGGCCCACTTCGCGGGTGGTAAATAGTCTTCCTTAATGAGCACGATGTCATCTTTTTCTATGTTTTTGGCTGGTTGTTGCCATTTATGCCGTTGTTGCAAGTGGTGTAAATATTCTCTTGACCAAGTTTTCCAAAAGCTTTGTAGCATTCTTTCCGTCATTTGCCATCTTGTCTTGCCACATGTGTTGTCATTGCCGATTGTGGGTAGAGATAATACTGGCCCTCCAACCAAGAAATGTCCGGGGGTCAGATAATCTGTATCAGCGTTATCTGTCAGGGCATAAAGTGGCCTTGAATTTAGGCACGATTCAATTTGGGTCAATAAGGTCAAAAATTCCTCATATGTCAATTTTTGGTCTCCCAAGACACGTTTGAGATGGTGCTTAGTAGACTTTACTGCAGCCTCCCAGATTCCTCCTCCACTGGGCCAGGAAGGAGCGTTGAAATGCCATGTCACGCCCATGTCAGCGATGTCGTTCAAAAATTCTTTGTTTATAACTTGCAGGATCTCCTTCTTTTCTTGATTCAATACTCGGGAAGCTCCGATGAAGTTTGTACCCTGGTCGCTATAAACATGCAAGGGTGTCCCCCTCCTGGCGCACATCCTCTTGAAAGCAGCGAGAAATGTGGGGGTGCTCAGGTCGGATGCAAGCTCAAGATGAATTGCCTTCGTGGCGAAGCAAATAAATACTGCAATGTATCCACGAGTTGTTTTTATTCCCCTTCCCTTGTTGGCTTTCAATTCTACATGCCCGGTAAAGTCAACCCCTGTGTGGGTAAAGGGTCGAGAAGGATTCACTCGTGGCTGCGGCAAATCTCCCATTAACTGTTTTCTGGTAGTAGTGTTAAACCGGTAACATATTACGCACTGGCTCACGTGTTTCTTTACCATGCGTAATCCCCCCAGTACCCAAAATCTCTGTCGAAGCGCAACCAAGGTAAGGGGTGCAGTTCCATGCAATGTTTGTAGGTGAGCTTGTCTAATGCATAACTCTGTCAGTCTTGAGTGTTTTGGCAAAATTATAGGATGTTTGGCGTTTTCGGTCAAATGTGCATGTTGAAGTCTTCCGCCGACTCTTAGTACACCTTGTTTGTCGAGATAGGGGCGTAGATCGAGCAACTTACTCTTAGTGCCAACGTGCCCTTTTTCCAAAATGTCAGTTATATCCTTGTCAAATTCTTGCCGCTGCACTGTTTTCGCAATAATATTGTAGGCATTTTCAATTTCATTTGTTGTCAAGTAATTAGTGTATATAGGTCTGTTTTGCAGAATACCGAAGGAGTCAGGTTCGCCCGTAGTCGTCTGCGCATACGTCACGCGATGACGTAGGTTTGTTATGAAACGTGATACGTAACATATGACTCGTACTATGCGCGATAGTGAGCTTTGTTTTTCTAATAAATCTTCGATCACTGAAGATGTTGTCAGGACGATGCAGGTTGCCTTTTCTCGTTTGACCTCACATTGAGGTATTGCAATTTTGTCAATGTTGTCAGGAATGTCATCTTTAATGAAGTCAGGCCCTTCCCACCATAGCGCGTGAGATGTCAATTGAGCAGTAGAGATACCTCGCGTCGCGCAGTCTGCGGCGTTATTCTGCGAGCTTACGTGTCTCCAGCATTTATAGGGCATAATGTCAAGGATTTGGGTTACCCGGTTGGCTACGAAGGTTTTCCAGCGCGATGGGTTTCCTTTTAGCCATCCCAATGTGACAAGTGAGTCACACCATCCGTAAATAGGGATGGATGCATTTGGCAATGTTTTAAGAACCTTTGCCATCAGTTTAGATAGTAGGACAGCACCCGAAAGTTCCAGTTTAGGCAATGTCAATGGCTTCTTTTTCGGTGCAAGTTTCGTTTTCGAAGCAATGATCCGAGTCGTAACTTCTCCTTTGTCATTGATAGATTTGAGATAGATGACACATGCGTAGACCTTTTCTGAAGCGTCGCAAAAGCCATGAACTGCAATCGCCTGCGTGGTGTCTCCGATCCATCGGGGTATAGTCAACTTGTCAATGTTGAGTAAGTCATCACGAATTTTGGACCATTCGTGCTGGTTTTCTTGTGGCACTTCTTGATCCCAGTCAGTCCCGGTGAGCCAAACCTTTTGGAATAGTAGCTTAGCTCTAATGGTTACAGGTGAAAGCCATCCGAGAGGGTCAAATATTCGAGATATTTCGGATAGCAATATCCGTTTAGTGCATTTACCCGAGTTACATTGTTTATCGGCGTAATTGAACGTAAAGGTGTCGGTAAGGGGATTCCAGTGTAATCCGAGCGCCTTTGTTGACGTCATGTTTGTAATGTCAATTGTAGATTGATTTATTTTGTCAGGTGCTAAATTAGATAATAGTTGAGGTGTGTTGCTGGCCCATTTTCTTAGGTTCATGCCAGCACCACGGAGCATGTCAATCAGCTGTTGCTGCGTTTCTCGCGCTTCGTCAATATTATTGCATCCACTTAGTAGGTCATCAACGTAGAAGTCGTTCAGCATGACCTTAGAGGCTAAGGGATATTTGTCAGCGTCATCGATGGCTAATTGAGCCATAGTCCTTAGTGCGAGGAAAGGGGCGGCTTTCATACCGTAAGTTAGCGTGCAGAGTTTATATTCCTTAAGAATATCTTGTGGATGACCTCTCCACAGTATTTTTTGCAAATGTTGTTGATCTTCCTGAATGAGTATGCACCGGTACATCTTTTCACAGTCTGCAGTGTAAACAATTTCGTAGGTTCTCCATCTCAGTAGAAGATCTTGTATATCTTGCTGTAGCTTGGGCCCGCATTCCATCAAGTCATTTAAGCTGTATCCTGAAGAAGTGGGGAGTGAAGCATGAAATACGACACGCAATTTGGTAGTTGTTGAGTCCATTTTATGAACCCCATGATGAGCGAGATAGCACGAGGGTTCTTGCCGGGTCTTGCATTCTTCCATGTGACCCAATTCTAGGTATTCTTCCATGAACTTCTTGTAACTTTCACGCAATTTCTTATTTCTTGCCAAACGTCGTTCCAGATTATAAAATTGGGCGAGAGCCTTCGATTTTGATTGACCCAGTTTAGCCTCAAAATTATCCTTCATAGGCAGCCTAACTTCATATCTTCCGTCAGGCACCCTTCTCGTAGTTTCTGAGTATAGTTGTTCGCAATATTGTTCTTGCTCAGTTGCAGTGTTGTCCTGGCCGCTGATTTCTTCCAGCTCCCAGTAATTGGCAATTGCTCGCAGGTCGTTAATTATTACGTTGCAGTTACGTAATTGCAGAGAGGTAGCATTTACACCACCAGAAATGATCCAGCCCAGAAGGGTCTGTTGGGCGATGGGCTGCTGGTCTGTTCCTCTGATGAGACCTCCCAATATAATTCTAGAATAAACCCTTACATCTAGCAAAATGTCAATTGGTTTCGACTTATTGTAATCTGGGTCGGCCAGTTGTAAATGTTGAATATGTTCATCGTTTTGCTTCTCAAATGAATTGCTAGGCAGGTTATTGATAAGTTTCGGCAAAATTAGCGCATTAGTATCGAAGGCGAAGTCATCATGAATTGATTTGCAGTCGAGTCTGACCTTCCCCTTGACCTTTCTTGTACTCTTGCCGATTCCTGTCACAGATGCGTTTAGTTGTTGGCGGGGTAACCCTAGCCGGTTCATAGCATCTTGACTGATCAGTGAAATTTGTGAGCCTTGGTCTAAGAGACACCGAAGTGTCCCATACGCGTTGTCATTCGTTCGTACACGTACTTGAACAGTTGTCAATAAAGTTTCGCCATCGTCATCTGCAACGTGATTACTTGACGATTCCCGCTTATATTGCTGACGCTGTTGTTGCTTAGCGGCGGGCGGCGACCTCGATGTTTGTCCGTCGAGTTCATTTACTGCGTCATGTAATAAAGTATTATGCCTTTCATGGCAAATTTTGCACGTTCTTACAGAATTGCATACATTGCGTTCGTGCACGTAGAGACAGTTTTTGCACATTCCGTGTTTTGAAACTGTTTTTAGTTTTTCATCCGGTGACATCAATTCAAACTTCTTGCATTGGTATAATGCGTGGTTGGTGTTGCACAATACGCAAACTGCGTTAATATTGAAGTTGAATGAACTTGGCTTTCCGGACGATGTTCGCTTGTACGCCGGGGAAACAGTTTCCTTGGGCTTGAATGTCAATTGTTTCGATGATGATGATCCTGCAGATTCCCGATCTTTCCTGTTCATAGGTTCCAGGGCGAGGAACTTCGTTTCCAAGAATGCGGTGAACTCATCTAAAGTCGGCAGCTCTCGCGGCGCTTTACGAGACTCCTTGTAGTCAGTTAATGTCAATGGGTCCAACTTTTTAGCCAGAAGGTGAACAAGAAGTGGGTCCCATGTAGTTGTGTCTATGCCAAGATTGTGTATGGCATGTACACATTCCATAGTTGTGTCATGTAACTTCTTAATGTCATGAGAAGCTTGCTTGTGCATTGTTGGTTGGTTTAAAAATATTTCTATTTGCCGAGAAAAGAGTAACTGATTATTGTTGTAGCGATGATACAGCAAGTCCCAGGCAGTGAGATAGTTGTCAGCAGTCACACTGAGATGCTGAATGAGTCGCAGTGCCTCGCCTTTCAGCTTCCCCTTTAAATGTTGCATTTTTTGTGCTTTAGATAGCACAGGGTTGTCATGGATTGCAGCCTTATACAAATCTATGAATGTCGGCCATTGAGAGTAGTCACCATAGAAATTAGGTATCTCCATTTGCGGAGTTGATTTGTGTAGGTGAGTCGCATCAGAAATCTTCTGGTTTAGCGCCCTCTTTGTCAGTCGATACTTTTTTTCATACACAGAGTATCTTTCTTCGTAATCCTTATCCGTACCCTGGAGCAAGTTGTCAATTTTCAGATGCAGAGTGTCAATAGTGTCCCATCGAGTTTGAAGATTACGAAGCTCATCCTCCATTTCCCATTTCTCGGATATCTTGTCAATGTCAATATAGTTCAAAATCCTTTGAAAAGCTCTGAAGTTAGTTTTTTGCTCACTAAAAAGCTCATTAAGTTTACTAGCTTGCTGCTGCTGTTGAGTATCTTTGGCCTTAGGTGTCGATGGCTCCCCAAAACGGTAGTTTGAAAGCATCGTACGAATCTTGTCAGCACGAACCTGCATTTGCTGGTACACCTTATCCACAAAATACTCTCCAGTTTGGTCAGGTGCGTCACGAAGCTTCACGTTATTCTTTTCAAATTCTTCCCATAACGTGTCTAAGCTGCTAATTCTCGTCCTTAAATATTCATCGGTTTTCCTGACGTCAGAATCTTTCTTAAAATTTGCTTCCACCCGTTGAATAGAATCGACGATCTCCCTTTGCCGTTGTAATATACCATCGTAGTCACCCATGGCTTTTCAAACAGGTATGACTATGTCAAATGTCAACGCGTTAATGTCAAATGTCAAAATGTCATAAAGTACGATAAATGGTACTATAAATGTCAATATTAGTCAAAGCTCAAATTAAATTGTCAAAATTGTCAAGGGTCATAAAATGCCAACAGCAGTAAAATGTCAAATCGTAACCAATATTAGCAGAATGTCACATCCAACAGCTTGTCACGGTTCCCCAGCAGGTATCCTTGAAATTCATTGTGCGACGACACATCTTCTTCAACTAAGTTGGTGAGACCCGCTTGTGGGAGGCCAACCAAGTTGAAACGATAACCGCACTATCTTTTCATGAACACCAACACTAAGTTCGAAGGACCAAAATGTACACGCATTCTAGCGGTACTGTCAGAATGTCATGATTGCACGAATAAATCACAAACGTTTGTTGTTAACCATAGTCTTTAATGCACTGATTTTATTGTACTTAATACAAAATAAAGTTGACTAAATAATCTAGGTCGCGCGTGTGCGCATATTTTCCTAAAGATATTATTACAGTGTATGCTATGCCGATGCTGTTAAATAAAAAATAAGTAAATAAGTAAACACATGTTTCAGGTTTTTTGAAAATTCATCCCTTAAAGGGGTTAAATGGAGGGTTAAAGTTTGTATGGGGAAATAAGATTAGTTGGGCTATTTTATTCGAAACTTCACATGAATGTTTTTGACAATAAATAAGTAAACACCTATTTCAGGGTTTTTGAAAATTCATTCCCTATGGGGGTTAAATGGAGGGTTAAAGTTTGTATGGGGAAATAAGATTGGTTGGGCGATTTTATTCGAAACTTCACATGAATGTTTTTAAAAATAAATAAGTAAACACGTATTTCAGGTTTTTTGAAAATTCATTCCCTATGGGGGTTAAATGGAGGGTTAAAGTTTGTATGGGGAAATAAGATTAGTTGGGCTATTTTATTCGAAACTTCACATGAATGTTTTTAACAATAAATAAGTAAACACGTGTTTCAGGTTTTTTGAAAATTCATTCCCTATGGGGGTTAAATGGAAGGTTAAAGTTTGTAAGAAGGAACCAGATTCGTTGGGCTATTTAATTCAAAACTTCATAGAAGTGTTCTTGCCAATGAAGATGTAGGTACTTATCTACATACATACCATGTTATATACGAGTAACATAGATACGATGAATACGTAGATACTTTTAATATTAAATTTTGGTAAGTAATGCAGTTTGCTACATAAAAGGTCATTGTGAGGTTTTATTTTTTAAGTTTAGACAAAACCATATTTATTTGTTTGTTCGTTAAGAATATCTACAATTTTGCATGGTGACATATGATTCAAAGTGAACGAATTTCAAATGTTTGTTTGACAGCTCGCGGACAGTAGGTACCTATATGTATAAGCAGCGCGGGTACACGGGCCGCCTCACTGTAAATTCAGCTTTCTAATGCGTGTAGTTTATTTGCAATTAAGTATTTAATTATGTCATACTAATATGCTGTTCAATGAAACAGACTTCAAACAGAATGTAATAAGGTAAGATTCTACTTAGGTTTAGGAAAGGTTAGAACTGCGACCCCACACAGAAACGAACGGCTATCAAAGTAGGTTTTGGGTCAGATTAGAAATGCGACTCCACACAGATACGAACGACTATCAAAGGAGGTTCAGGTTTGGTTTGAATAGTAACGCCATACAGCAACGAACGGCTTTGAAAGTAGGTTTATGTTAGGTTTGAACTCCAACCCCACATAGAAACTAACGGCTATTAAAGTAGGTTTAGGTTAGGTTAGAACTGCGACCCCACACATAAGCAAACGGCTATCAAATAAGGTTTAGTTTAGGTTAGAACTGCGACCTCACACAAAAGAAAACGGCTATCAAAGTAGGTTAGGTTAGAACTGCGACCCCACACCAAAGCAAACGGCTATCAAAGTAGGTTTAGTTTAGGTTAGAACTGCGACCCCACACATAAGCAAACGGCTATCAAAGCAGGTTTAGTTTAGGTTAAAACTGCGACCCCACACAAAAGAAAACGGCTATCAAAGTAGGTTAGGTTAGAACTGCGACCCCACACAAAAGCAAACGGCTATCAAAGTAGGTTTAGTTTAGGTTAGAACTGCGACCCCACACATAAGCGAACAGCTATCAAAGTAGGTTTAGGTTAGGTTAGACCTGCGACCCCACACATAAGCAAACGGCTATCAAAGCAGGTTTAGTTTAGGTTAGAACTGCGACCCCACACAAAAGAAAACGGCTATCAAAGTAGGTTAGGTTAGAACTGCGATCCCACACATAAGCAAACGGCTATCAAAGTAGGTTTAGTTTAGGTTAGAACTGCGACCCCACACAAAAGCAAACGGCTATCAAAGTAGGTTTAGGTTTGGTTAGAACTGCGACCAGTGCGACCCCACATAGAAACGAACGGCTATTAAAATATGTTTAAGTTAGGTAACAACTGTGACCCCACATATAAGCAAACAGCTATTAAAGTAGGTAGGTTCAGGGTTAGTTAAGAACTGCGGAATAAATATTACTAAATTTAAACCAAACTAAAATAAGAACCCGTATAGGAAAACCTCAAGCACCATTCGAAATTCCCTGATTTAATTTACTGAAAACTATTCTTCGACAGAATGACTTGTCGATGAAATGAAAATACTTGAACCGTTGTCTTTGAAACAACATTCGATTAAATGATTGTCGACAAGTCAAGGCGAAACCAAAAAAAAAATCACAAATATTAAACTTATTTCGGCCACTTTTGAATCTCCTGAGAAAAAAAAAACAAAATAGGATTCATTATTTGCAGGAAACCGTGTAACATGCATAATATATAACTACATACAATCGAAATGGTAACCTCCTTCTTTTTTGAAGTCGGTTGAAAACATTTTTTTTCATAGAAGTCCAAAATCTACGCGTGCGAAGCTGCGGGCAAAAGCTAGTTGCAAATAAACTACACGCATTAGAAAGCTGAATTTACAGTGAGGCGGCCCGTGTACCCGCGCTGCTTATACATATAGGTACCTACTGTCCGCGAGCTGTCAAACAAACATTTGAAATTCGTTCGCTTTGAATCATATGTCACCATGCAAAATTGTAGATATTCTTAACGAACAAACAAATAAATATGGTTTTGTCTAAACTTAAAAAATAAAACCTCACAATGACCTTTTATGTAGCAAACTGCATTACTTACCAAAATTTAATATTAAAAGTATCTACGTATTCATCGTATCTATGTTACTCGTATATAACATGGTATGTATGTAGATAAGTACCTACATCTTCATTGGCAAGAACACTTCTATGAAGTTTTGAATTAAATAGCCCAACGAATCTGGTTCCTTCTTACAAACTTTAACCTTCCATTTAACCCCCATAGGGAATGAATTTTCAAAAAACCTGAAACACGTGTTTACTTATTTATTGTTAAAAACATTCATGTGAAGTTTCGAATAAAATAGCCCAACTAATCTTATTTCCCCATACAAACTTTAACCCTCCATTTAACCCCCATAGGGAATGAATTTTCAAAAAACCTGAAATACGTGTTTACTTATTTATTTTTAAAAACATTCATGTGAAGTTTCGAATAAAATCGCCCAACCAATCTTATTTCCCCATACAAACTTTAACCCTCCATTTAACCCCCATAGGGAATGAATTTTCAAAAACCCTGAAATAGGTGTTTACTTATTTATTGTCAAAAACATTCATGTGAAGTTTCGAATAAAATAGCCCAACTAATCTTATTTCCCCATACAAACTTTAACCCTCCATTTAACCCCTTTAAGGGATGAATTTTCAAAAAACCTGAAACATGTGTTTACTTATTTATTATTAAAAACATTCATGTGAAGTTTCGAATAAAATCGCCCAACTAATCTTATTTCCCCATACAAACTTTAACCCCCCATTTAACCCCTTTACGGGATGAATTTTCAAAAAACCGTTCTTAGTGCGCCTCTAAACATTATAAAGAATGTACATGCCAAGTTTGAACTCTCTAGGACCAGCGGTTTGGGCTGTGCGTTGATTTAAGTCAGTCAGTCAGTCAGTCAGTCAGTCAGTCAGTCAGTCAGGACATTGCCGTTTATATATATAGATTTAGAACTACTACGTCTGAAACTTAAACTTATTAAAAAAATACCCTATTCTGCTTCCCAAAACGTCACTGGCAGCGGAAATACACTTATTTTTTGGCCATCTTGTATATGTACAACAATATAGATAAAGATGCAAGCATCTTCTCCTATAAGTACGAGTAAGAGCCTAGAAGCAATAACGAAGATGAATTGTTTATTAGAGTTTTCATGCGGTTGAAGTAGCAGACATTTACTCATAATTCATAAAAGGTTGAGTGGATATTGTATTATTTATTAGGTAAGGTGGTTGGAAGTACCAATACGTAACATGTTTATTTGATTCACGATATTTTGCTCGTTGATAAATCTACATAAAGTATTGTCATGTGTTTTTGGAGAGAAGTTTGTAAGTAATGTTAAATATTATTTATTTCATAGGGTGAATTATTTCAAAATTTCTCTAAATATCAAACTTTCTGACTCAACTCCATTGTACAGTCGAAGACAAAATAAGGGAAAAACTTGCTGGCAACCCTGGCCATGTAAACATTGATATTAAGTGCTTACATTGTTTTTAATTAATATTAATTGGTAAATTGGAATTCCGAAGACCGAAATTGTGTTGTAATCGTGAGCGAAGATACATGCACTGAAACTGCCATATTTAGCACACTGAAGAAGGCACACAGGAGCCACACTTGAACGGTGAGAATCACTTTTAGCCGTTTCGAGTTCATTTTGAATTTCATTTTTGATTTTGAAAACACTTTGTACGTAATATTCTGAAATATTGCCGGTACCTATAACATCGGATTGGTCTGAACTGAAGGTGACATTGACAGCAAAACAAGTGTTGCCGCGCCAAATTATTACTGGGCTGCGTTCGGTAATCAGATGTATAAAGTTTGAGTAGACGACCAAACTGTTCCGAGTCTTCCAACAGAGGTCGCTACTATACGCGTTTTCTGTAGACTGAGAATCGCCGGAAAATGTCGTCTTTTGCTTCGAGGATATGTGAGGGCTGTAGTGATAACATACCAGACAAGGAGTTTTTGTGTTGCTGTCTATGTACTCAAAACTATGACCTATTTTGCGCGAATATTCCAAAACGTAACTTTGATGACATGACGGCGGAGCATAAGGGTAGGTGGAAGTGTCAAAGATGCAGAAGTAAGGAGCCCAAGATGGATAACACTAACATACCTGCTCGGCCCTTGAGAGCGGACCTACAGGAAGGCCAGAATTCCACCGTATACTCTGACGCAAGCAATAACAACGACTCCCTCTCGACAACGTTGGGGCATAACGAGTCCGTCGAATTCGTGCCAGCTGAACGATCCATGTCGATAAACGTAACGCTACGTCGGGGACAGGGGGGACCTAAGAAATCGGAGGATTACCGCCAAAATTACACTCTTCAAGAAGACATTCTATATCTAGACAATATCCGTTCAATAGTAAGAGGAGAACTTGAAGATGTGATGCATAAGCGCCTGCCCGGTATTATCGGCAAAGTCGTTGGCGAGCAGGTAGCAGCCGCGATCATTTCGAGCATCAACAGACTCACCTGCAGAGTCTCAGATCTAGAGAACAAGGTTTTGAAATTAGAGGCCTTAGTTAATAAAGGTAATCCAGGGCAAAAAAATTGTGATGTCATCCAGCCGCTC
This sequence comes from Thaumatotibia leucotreta, assembly GCA_025490895.1. Lineage (NCBI taxonomy): Eukaryota > Metazoa > Arthropoda > Insecta > Lepidoptera > Tortricidae > Thaumatotibia > Thaumatotibia leucotreta. Next base: position 58,860 of record JALPQI010004823.1, read on the forward strand.
CAAATTTTACCATCGACGTCCAATGATGCGATGGCGGTATCTGCGACAACTCCAAACCCATCATCATCACCATGTGTGAAGCAAATACGCACCGCGCCTTTGAACTGTGATCACGAAAGACCGCTTACATACAGCCAGGCAACCCGAGGCGAACCGAAGCAACAAAATAATTTGCACGACAACAGCAAACCTGCCGTGGTTCCACTGAGTAAACCGACACCAAGTGCGCAGGTAAGTAAAAATAATGCTTCGGACAAGGATTGCAAGAAAACTCCTAGATCCTCGCGTTTCACTAGGGGTACAGCAGATGCTAGTTTAATGCAACTTGAGGCTTCCGAATGGTTTGAAAAGGTTCATGTGTTTCATTTGAAGCTAGGTACAACTGGTGAACAAGTTAAAGAGCATTTGAAAGCAGTTACTGGCTCGGATCATATAAGAGTGGAAAGCCTCAAGTCTCGTGGCCAATATGCGTCCTTTAAACTCTCTGTGCCATCGGACTTGTATGACAAAGTCATGTCTCCGGAAAACTGGCCAACAAATGTGTGCCTCAAACCATGGGAGCAGTTTTTTCGTAAGAAGAATGAAACATCAGAACAATACCGTAAACAAGGAGATATCAGTCATCTATCAGAACGTCCGGGGTCTACGTAGCAAGGTTGCAATGTTCCATAATAATGTACTTGCAAGTGACTACGACATAATTGCTCTCACGGAAACATTCCTGACCAGTTCCGTCTTGGACCCTGAACTATTTCCGGCAGAATACACAGTATATAGAAGGGACCGATATGCTGACGCTGGATGGGGAGGTGTACTATTAGCGGTTAAAAATACTTACAGTTCTCGCAAGGTTACTGACTTGGACAACTGGTCCCCTAACATGGAAATTATATTTGTGTCGATATTTGTGAAACATTCAAAAATTCTTGCATGTGTTGTATATCTGCCACCAAGTTATACAGATGATCAGTATCTGGACGTGTTAACGTGTATAGAGAATGCAATTTGTAGATTTCCAGACCACCATGTATTAATTGTCGGAGATTTCAATTTAAACTCTTGTACTAGTAGTGTTAAGAATCAATTTGAATGTTTTTTAAACTTTTGTGATCTTGAACAGCACAACAATGTGCGGAACGCATACGGAGGCGTCCTGGATCTTGTGCTCTCTGGACTTGGTCGAGACTCCATCGAAGTGGTGAGCGGCATGGATTCGTTAGTACCCGTAGATCCCTACCATCCACCTCTTGGGGTAAACTTGTTGATACCAAGTGTGAATAGAGCGCGTTCGGTGAAGGAAAATTTACAGCCCAAAACTGCAACTCCTTCTTGGAACTTTAAAAAAGCAGACCTAGTAGCACTTTACGAGGCCATAGCTGCCATTGACTGGGGAGACGTGCTTAAACAGAGTAATGTAAATCTTGCGGTTCAGTTGTTTTACGTGAAACTAAATAATGTCATAGATCGTATAGTTCCTCTTAAAAAAGTTCCCTCATCTCGTTATATTTATCAATCATGGTACTCTACAGAATTAATCGATTATATCAAGTTAAAATATTATAATTTTAAGATGTACAAGTCCTATGGCTCAGAGCTCCATCACGAGCTGTTCAAGATATTTAGGTCTTTTGTAAAAAAATTAATAACTCGTGATTATAACGAGTATCTGTTGAGAATAGAGCGGGGCATTTTTGCCGATCCTGCCAGGTTTTGGGACTTTGTAAGATCTAAAAAAACGTATTCAAACCAACAACATGAATACACGTACAAGGGCGAATCTGTTGCAGGCCAACAAGCTACCGATGCCTTTGCTGACTATTTCGGGTCAGTCTTTCATAATGAAATCCCAAAGCTTGATCCAAACGAAGCTGAAAGGTATGTAGCGGAACACTCATCCGGCTTGAAGGATTCATTGCGTGTTGAGATCCCACATATCGGCCTTCCTGAACTCCGCAAATCTGCTAAGCGCCTCAAAGCCTCATCTTCTTGCGGGCCTGATAACATCCCTCCGTATTTAGCCAAAGACTGCATGTCATCTTTCGAAATACCACTGCTTTACATTTTTAATCTTTCCTTAAAATCTGAGATATACCCCGCCAGGTGGAAGGTTTCAAGAGTCTCGCCCATTCCTAAAGAGGCAAAGTCAACGGATATTTGTAAACATAGGCCAATAGCAATACTTTCCGTATTTGGGAAACTTTTCGAAAGCGTACTAAATAATTGCATCTCTGGTCAAATCAAAAATCAGTTAAACGACGCCCAGCATGGCTTCCGTGGCGCCCGATCTACTACCACAAACCACATATGCTTTTTTGACTGCGTTCTGGAGGGTATGGACTCACATAAGCAAGTAGACGTGGTCTACTTCGACTTTAAGAAGGCTTTCGATCTGGTTGACAATGATGTGTTACTGCGTAAGTTCTCAGCCATCGGGTTCACACCGAAGCTACTTTCATTCTTTGCCAACTATTTAAAGGACCGAAGACAGTACGTGCAGATGGCTAACTTTCGGTCTGATGACTATTATACACGCTCAGGCGTGAGTCAGGGTAGCAACTTGGGACCGACGCAGTTCCTCATCATGGTCAATGATCTCTGTCACAATGTCACAGCAGCCCAACCTCTTCTGTTTGCGGACGACCTTAGATTAATTTTGCCAATAAGGAATTCTTCTGATTGTGAGTCGCTCCAGCAGGCAATTAATGCAGTGTCCAGTTGGAGTAAACTTAACAAGCTGGAACTGAATTCGATGAAGTGTAAAACCATCACCTTTACTCGATCGAAGTATCCCATTGTAGCGGACTACCATATTTCAGGCACCCCGGTAGAACAGGTCTCCACAATTGAAGATTTAGGGATTACATTGGACATAAGACTTGACATGCATGATCACATTGTAAATACGTGTAAGAAAGCGAACAAAATGCTAGGATTCATAGTTAGGACGGCGGCACAATTTAGGGACGTAAAAATAGCAGTACTGTTATACAACGCCTATGTTAGAAGTCGACTGGAATATAATGCTATTGTTTGGGACCCCCATGAAAAGAAATATGCGGTGATGATCGAGCGAGTTCAACGTAAATTTGCTCGATTCCTTTACAAACGTTGTTATGGGTACTACCCTACTCTGTTTCCATCCACATTTCCTTCACTGTTTGTGACAGGCATGGTGGGTTTGGACACCCTCGAGCTCCGTCGGAAGATTGCGACACTTTATCACTACTGCTTGCTCATACGGCACAGGGTGGACAATCCGGATGTTCTGTGCAAAATTAAGCTGTTTGTGCCTGACAACTACACTATCGCAGTAGGCCGTAAGGGTAGACGTGCGAGGAATCTTTTTTCCGTCACGTGTGGTGGAACCCGCACCATGCAAACTTGCAATGCACCAACTACCAGAGCCACTACCCTGTTAAATAAATTTCTCTCGCATATCCAGGACGCTGACGTATTTGCGGATGGACTGATGTCGTTGAGATCTAAAATTGTTATATTTGTTAATCAGTTCTTCGACTCATTGTGAATACATATTATATAGTAATTCTTAAGATTTCCTGACAACTTATGGTGACATTTATTCTTACATATTTTTGTTTTTGTTTTTATGATTATTGTTTATATTGCAGTTGACGTTGTATACATATATATATTTTTATTAATCTGACTGTTGACATACAAATTAAAATATTATGTATTAGTAATGTAATATCTTGCGGGCATTTTGGATCAAACTGTAAGTCCGCAAGAGTTTGTGATAAATAAAATAAAAAATAAAATAAAATAAAGGGGTATACAAAAACGTTCAAAAATATGTCCCAGTGCACTCTAATTCTGTGTAATAAGAACGTCGTAACATATTTATGAACGGATTCTTTCGATACTTATTTTTGCACTTGACTGTACAAGTATGTGTCAGGTGCTTTTGCTGGCAGTCCCAATTGGTGGCACCTCAGTATAAGTTTGAATGTCACATATTGAGACATTGAAAATATTAACAACAGTCCTAATAAATGTCAGCCCGTCTTAAAATTACGCAAATAATTTGGATATAAGCTAATTATTTCTAAGTTGGGATATGAAGCATTAAAGGTTCATACATTTATCATCGTTTAAATGCCCTAATAGTTGAATTTATCTTATCGATGCCAACTCAAGCGGTGATGACGAGTATTGGTAAAGCGTCGGGTACTAGTACTTCCACCGTACGTGTATTTCATACGAGCGTAATTTTTACCGAGTTTATAACAGGTGGCTTTAGATGGTCAGGCGTTATCGTACCTTTCTCTTGAAGCGGGTAAGTTGGGTGGTCAAAGGAAACACCCACTCGCTTACAAAAAAAATATTAACTTCTAGAAATAATTACGAAGACCCAGTATTAACTGTAGGTACTAGGGGGTGGTAAAGGTTCGTTAAAGCCTGTCTGGTTTTCCGCCGGTAGTGTGGTACTCCCCCTGTTGTCTGCTAGGCGGTAGTGCAGTGCAGTCCAGTACAATCGCGCGCACAATCGCGTATGCCCTTTTAGAGTTTTATAGCGAAATATATTACTTATTTCTTTTAAATCGTGAAAGATACCGTGCAACGTTCTACTCTATACTCTCTAGTTTCACACTCGCATACCTACTTAGAACATGATGGCAAGCTCTAGTGGAAGGGCACCCTAAGGCGTCGCACCACAAAAATAAGACGGTTATCGGTAAAATTAAAATTAGCACAAACAGCAAAGTTTTATAAGTACAAACAATACGGGTTCAGAGAAAAAACTCTAAGCAATCGAAGCAGTTCAAGGTACCTACGGATTATCGGCAAAATGATAAATTTTCCTCTCCCCGTTAATCCAGAAGCATTAAAGGAAAATCCTGCCTCCGCCGACAGGAACTTTTTAAAACAAATGACAAGGGATCAATAGCTAATGCCGTTAACTAATCTCCGAGTCGCTGTAATTTCGTTATCCGTCTGCTACCGACGTCGACACTGTGATGCTGATGACCGAAAAAAATGTTTTAAAAGAGTAGTCAGAGTATTTTAGAGTCGATTACAAAAATAAAGTTTATAAGGGTTTAATATCAAACATTTGGCATCAAAAATTCTCCAAGTAAATTTTTATTTCATAAATCCTTACGTGCCCTCATTGCTAGCGGAATGAAGGAATGTTAGTTTTTCTGTTTTATTTTAATTCAATGGTTATAATATAAATATGTATGTAATTAGTTCGTGTATATATTTGTGTAGGTATATGATGATGATGATGATGTCCTCCCAGACGTATCCGTCGACGGCGACACCCTGGCTAGTTTTTGCTAGCTCTTTCATGCGCGCGGGCGTGACTAGCAAACCCAAACTTGGTTCTAAAAGTTCTGTTGCATGAAACACAATACAGATTCCCAGTACGATCGTAAGTGTAGTTGTAGGAGGGCTTGGGCCGAGTTTTGCGGAGCTGACGTTTGGCGTCAAGGTCTTCTAGACGAGCGCGTTCAAAATTTAGTAAGCCCGATTTGACAGCAGTTCGCCATTCCGACCTCCAAGTAGCAAGTTCCTCCCACGATTCACTGGACAATTTAGTAGCAGTCAGGTGGCGCTTCAAGACATCCCTATATCGCAGATACTGTCCACCTGGTTTGCGCTTACCCGAGCAAAGCTCAGAGTAAAAGATTGCTTTAGGCAACCTGGTAGACTCCATGCGAACAAGGTATCCACACCAGCGGAGTTGTCCTTTCATTAAAAGACACTCCATTCCAGTCAGATTGGTACGACGTAGAACCTCCGAATTTGGAACACGATCCTGCTAACTCAACCGCAGGATAGCCCGAAGACACTTCATGTGGAAGATGTCAAGTCGTCTGATGTCGCATTTATAGAGACACCAGCTCTCCGAGGCATAGAGCAACAGAGGCAGAATGATTGCTCTATAAACGGCGAGTTTCGTGTGGAGCTTCAGGTCGTGTGACTTCCAGACTCGTTGGTTAAGTCCACCAAATGCTGCAGCGGCTTTAGCGATCCGTGCAGAGATCTCTGACTCGAGACGATTATCACTGCGCACTAGACTTCCAAGGTAACGGAAAGTTCCTACTTCATCTAGTGGCTTACCCTGTAGGTAAACAGCTGCCTCTACCGCAGATTTACCTCTTGCAGGTTGTTTAAGAATCTGGGTTTTCGAAACGCTGATTACTAAGCCAAATTTGCGACAGGATTCGTCTAAATTGTCGAGATAACACTGCAGTTCACTCAGGCTGTCAGCCATAAGGCAAACATCGTCGGCATAAAGCACTTCTGTGACCGGAATAGAGCGTGTTTTGCGTTTGGCTCTGAAACGAGTGAGATCGAATACGCTTTTATCCATGCGGATTCTTATGGTGATCTGGTTGTTACACCTCTTAAGCGCGTCGTTCATTACAGCAGCAAAGTAGATTGCGAATAGGGTTGGAGCCATGACACAGCCTTGCTTCACACCGCTGGTGACAGGGAACTATTCTGTGAAGTCGTTCCCGTGACGTACGCGGGCTGTCATGCCCTCGTGGAACTGACGCACTAAATTAACAAACTTCACAGGACAGCCATATTTCTCAAGAACAGCCCAAAGAGCTGCTCTAGGTACGCGGTCAAAGGCCTTTTCCAGATCCACAAAGCATAAATAGAGATCACGATGTTGTTCAAGGCTTTTCTCTTGAAGTTGTTTGAGAACAAAAATAGCATCAACCGTGCCTCTATTAGGTCGAAAGCCACATTGAGTCTCAGGAAGGAAGCTTTCTGCCAGGGTACTAAGCCGCCTATTGATGATATGCGCCAGTATTTTACCAGCGACAGACAGCAAGGCAATACCTCTAAAAGAACTGCAATCAGAAAGGTCTCCTTTACCCTTATAAAGCTTGCTTAAAGAAGCATCCTTCCAGTCTTGTGGAACTGCCTCAACATCCCAAATCTTATTGATTAGGTCAAATAGTCAGGTTTTGATACTAGGTCCTCCATATTTAAATACTTCGGAGGGAAGACTATCTGATCCTGGTGACTTGCCGTTTTGCACCGAAGGAGCACCTTTTCTGGATCTGTCAGTCTTTCAGACTTATCTCGCGAATAAACTGGAGCTGTCTTCTTGGCGCGAGGTCCGAAAACAGACTTAAGCCCTTCGAAGAATCTCGCAGACTGCCCGCTATCCGCCAACATCTGCAGTTCTTCAGCTTTTCGGCGCCACCAACTATCCTTCAGTTCTCGGATCCTATGTTTGAGATCTTGCTGTATTGACCTGCGATGCCCAGCATCGATGTTACCTTTCAGTGCAAGACGGGATTTCTCAACAAGGTTTCGTATTGCCACATCAGAATCATCGAACCAGTCCTGGTTTTTCTTCCGCAGTTTACCAATCACTTGTTGAGAAACGCCGTGCAGAGCCTCCGCGTATGTACGCCATTTGGCATCCACTGAAACATCGTTACTGTCGATTCTGGAAATCACAGCATCAAACTCCACATCAAGCGTATGACGTGCCTCCTCGTCATGAAGAAGTTTCGCGAAGTAAAGCCGAGCTGGGACTTTGTGATCTGCCCTACGCGGTGGTTGGTAACTGAGCCTCATTTTGGACCTAATTAAGCGATGGTCGGTCCAACCCTGGGCACCACGCATCGCTCTCGTAATAAGTACATCTTTTAGGTCTTGCCTCCGCACAATGATGTAGTCAAGAAGATGCCAATGCCCAGAGCGTGGATGCATCCATGAAGTTTTATATTTATCTGGCATCCTGAAGAATGTGTTCGTTATACTGAGGTCGAATTCGGAACACAGCGTAAGCAACGCTAAGCCATTGGTATTGCATTTACCCACGCCATGTTTCCCCAGCACGTTCTCCCAGGCGATATGCTCTGTGCCAACTCGCGCATTAAAGTCGCCAAGCAGAATCAGTTTGTCACCTGCTGGAATCCGCAGCAGAAGTTCTCGAAGATCACCATAAAATTTCAGCTTATCCTCGTCAGTAAAAAATATAGGCTTAAAACAAACATAAAGAACATACCTTGTAGTTTCGATGAATCCACGTTGATAGTCTTGAGCAAAATGATTAGCTGTTTTAGCTCACTAAATCGTTAGTTAAACGCGGGTGCCATGTTTTTGAAGCTTGTGCGATTGCCGTCATGGCCGTTGATCAAATGAAAGATGTAGTGAAAATGGCGGAACGCGTGAACGAACGAACGAATGGAAGGGAATTATAAATTGACTTACTATTAATAAAAATGTAATAAATATGTAATAATAAATGTGTAATTTGAATTTTAATAATTTTAAAAATAATTTTGGGCTATTGTTTATATAAATTGGATAGTTTCTTGTCAAATTTCTGCATACCAGAAAGGAAACAAAATGTATAATTTTATTTATGAATTGAAATCCTTAATGATTAATGATAATAGTAATATCAAATAATTACCAATTTAAAGTAAATGTATTAATTTTAATGATAAATATAGGTAGTTTGTATTTCTAAACATAATTTGCATGTCGGATGACGACAGGATACCTGCTTCCGAAACCGTGTTGTACCTACTATCTGTACTTGTATATCTGTGTGTCCTTAGCAAATAAAATATCTTTATCTTTATCTTTATCTTTTATCTTCAGATGAAGTCAGAGTTGGTGCGTACACGCTCACTAGATGGAGGTATTTTCTGGGAGCCATATGCAACCGCAAGGAGATAAGCCTATCATTAATGCCCTTAGGAGGTTCAATTAACGACCTGGCGATGCTGTTCCGAATCGCGAAACCAACACCGCTCGCGGCACGCTCACTTGCTTGCTTTCCCATCCAGTAATACGTGAACCCCCCCTGCTGTTCACAGAGCTCTCCGCTGTCCGCTAAATGGGTTTCACTGATCGCGGCTATGTCGATGTTGTAACGGGATAATTCACGTGCAATAAGTGCAGTCTTTCTCTCGGGACATAGGTTACTATCATTGTCCAAAAGGGTCCTTACGTTCCAAGCAGCTAAATTAAGGAATGCGTTTATAGTACGTCTCTTTCGACCGCTTTTAGTTGGAGCCAGGCGACCGCGGTTAGCCGCCTGGTTATTAGTGGGGCAAGCTTTGTTTAGGCCACCTTTTATAGGCCCCTCCCCGGATTGGGGAAAGCAGTGCGATCCCTAAATAGGGCTGCTTTGTCACCGGGTGAGCTGCCGAATCAGTGTTCTCGCCCCGAGTAAACACCAAAACGACCATCACCACCCAGCCGCCATACGTGCAGAGATCCAGCTAGAGACGAAACCCACCAGCTTGATCCCCACCACCAGTCTCCATCGCCACAGGACTTGCACTCTTAGTCCAGCTTCTTGCCAGGGGTCATCAGCGCGGGAATATATTGAAGTGGGTGAGCATTTGCGCACACACAAACCCACTCTCTCGTCATGCAGCCCTGGGAACTAATGGAGCGGAGACCCACTACGCTAGTTCGAACTATATGATGCAGTGACTGGCCGCAAGCCTTTAAGGTCCCGACATGCGCCCTTCATGGCTTGTCACAGAAGCCCTGCTGCAGCGCTGCAGTTGCCGGATAAATTGCCGTACTGGCGGTGTTCGCCTTCTGCATCGCAGCAGACTTGGAAGTTTACAGGGGGGACCATCCCAGGGGGATAGGGAGAGAGACAGGATAAAGGTTATAGGACACTTGATGTCTCGGAGAAGTGGGAATGAGACAGAAGTGGCTCGGGAAGCCGGCCCAAGTAACAAAAGCGAATCTAAAAAGGGGATATTAGATATCTAATAGACTTCGATTTGATTGTCTACCATAAGAGTAACATTGCCCCCAAGCTATCTTCAATAACGCTTATAGATAGTCTATAGTAAAGTGGGCACAACCTTGTAACTATTCATAAGTCTCCCTCTAGAAACCACGAATAGACAGAGTTAAGAATTAAACATTTTCAAATAGTCTTAAGGCATTCTTCTAGAGTCTTTCTATACTATTAAACCACGATATGTACTAGTAGATGGTTAATAGATAAGCTTGAGAGCTAAACAGAAGTATTTACCTGAGAAGTTTTAAAACCAAATTAACTCAACCCTGCCAACCTTAAGAAAGATTTTAATAGAAATAGACAACGATACGTATAATGGCGCATATCTCAAAAGAATAATGCTAAGGTAATATTACAAAATGGCGTGACAAAT
>JALPQI010004824.1:0-60978 GCA_025490895.1 Thaumatotibia leucotreta
GCTGATTGCTTTCCCCATCAACGTTTCCATTTATGTCCCCGATTGGCCGACTTAGTTGCGGTTTATTGTGAGGTGAAATCGGACAGGGTTTTGGTCGCGTTTATATCGACGGTCATTTTTGTCAGATTCTGACTAGGGCGGGTCAGGGGCCGGAACCGGTATTTTACAAAAAACCTTGAAATAGCCCAATATTTTAAAATGCTGTTTATGTACTGCTCAACATTTTATGTAATTTACAATATCATATTTTTAAATTACTCCATTAACTTACAATTTGTATACCGAAGAACGAAAAAGAACCGTTCTTTTTGTATGGAGATAATAACGGTTTCGGTCCCTGGGACGGGCAAAACGGTTTTTATTTGTATGAGATTACGATGCATAACCGGTTATTAACCGGTTTTTCATACTTTCCAGAACCGGTTTGCATGCCCTAATTCTGACCTTAGGGGTAAAACCATCGACTAGAATAACGGATAAATGATTTATGTAATACCTATATGTCTATCTATTTCTAGGATACTTTTTTATTTTAAATCCTGAGCGTATAGATCCTTCGCCTTTTATCCTGATATGTGTCTCGCATTTACATACTAGTTACAATGACGATTGACGACGCAACGACGACAAACGATAAAAAACGGTACCAAAATAAACCGACTGAATAGAAATAAGTGCGTTGAATGAACGGTCATTTATAAGTCATAAGTCTCCAAATTTTCCTTTTTCGGATAAGAGTGGCATATCTACATCTGCAACTAATTAATCTTCTTTACAGTGCCGTCAAATATCTCGTAAACTTTTTTATTGAACACAATAATATGTTTTAGTACACCACTCCATAGTTAGAACTATATTTGCAAACGCAACAGACAAGATAGGTACTGACTCAAAAAATATGCTGTCTATTTTGATTCTTATGCCTCAGAGATACGTTCCAAAATGTATACTTATTACCCGACAGTACAATGAGCTATGAAATACTATGACAAGACTTCAACTAAACAGCATTGTGGAAATATCGTAAATCTTATCTCAAGACGACTGTACTTCTGTAGCTCGTTAAATACAATGCGGCATTTTCTATCTCTGAAATCTGTAATCGTACCATGAGTTCACAAGTAACGTTTACGTTATCGTTTAGGCACTGGTCTCACCGCGAGCTACTAAGCTACGAACTATCGGCTATAAACACGAACCGAAGATACGCAGTTACGCACTCCCGTGTAAAAAAGAGACGGCGATACCCGCAAGCGGTGATAGCTGATAGCTGGCGAGTTGTTAGTTAGTTATTCTGGGCTTTTTCCGCAAATCGACATTCATTGTGCCTTTTTTGCGTGATAGCGAGGTAGCCCTATTCCAACCATCCAAGCTCCTCCTCGAAACTCAGCATATGTTTCAGGTTGCTAAATGCCTCCTTTAGTGTGTTTGGAATCCCTAAGTGCCTACTCCTGTATACCTCTACCTGTTTGTATTCTAGAAGAATATGTTTTAGCTGGGCGAGTATCGCCGTGTCTCTTTTATTTGACACGGGAGTGCGTATCTTTTGTTCGTGTTTATCAGCTATAGCTGATAATTCATAGCTTAGTAGCTCGCGGTGAGACCAGTACCATACTCCGCCATACTTCATGCGTAAAGTTCTGCAGACCTAGCCAAGATCATCATCATCATCATCATCAGCCTATGATAGTCCACAGCTGGACGTAGGCCTCTCCTATTAACTATGCGTATAATCATTAGGAGGTAAATGCCCATAATCGCCACGCTGGGCCAGCGGATTGGCGATCGCAGTAATGTGTACTCTATGATGACGCTGCTGCCCATCATCAATCTTTTATCAAATAATGGTCAGTGACACTTCAATCCCTTAGTCAACTCTTACCCGCTGGAGGAGTTGGGGTGGTGACAAATGTATTCTTAATGCCGTCACCACACGGCAACTAGCCAAGATGCCATTCAGCAATCGTACACGATAAGCGATAAGTAACAAATGTATGAGAATGGCAGATTCGTACGGAAAGTCAGGTGATCATTTCCATACTTTATGGTCACGTGACTATGGCCGCTGGTCGCCTTAGACCAATGTCGTGGCCGGGCCGTAAGGCGACCAGCGGCGAGCGAATCGATGAGTTGGAGCGGGATGCCGATATGGGTACGAGATAGCACCATACGTTTTCCGCTAAGCCGGTCGCCTTAGACCGATGTCGTGGCCGCGGCGTTACGTATCGAGTAAGCGCCGACGTAGACGCTACTTCCCGACTCATGGTAATGCTACTGAGCTAAGAGTTCTCATCACTATCTAGAAAGTATAAGAAAAAGTGTTTTATTCTTTTAATGTTTTGTTTTATAATTTAGCAAACCGACTTGGCATTGGGAGTAAAAAACGGAGTGAAAATAAAGGATATGATAAGAGACCTGATGGTGTGTCTTTGGTTCCTTGGAGCTTGGGACGGATGTTGGTATGGGATGCTACTTGCGTAGATACCCTGGCACCGTCCCATCTTCAACGAACTACGTTTAAGGCAGCCGCTGCGGCTGAAAATGCCGAATTTTTAAAACGTAATAAATATAAGGGCCTCGGCAAAGAGTACGATTTTGTACCGTTTGGCGTAGAAACTTTAGGTTCTTGGGGCCCCAGCGCACGCAAATTGTTTGCTGAGATCGCGAAACGTCTGGTTGATGTAACTAAAGACCGAAGAGCTGGCGACTTCCTCGCACAACGCATCAGTATTGCGATACAGCGAGGAAATGCCGCCAGCATCCTCGGTACAATGCCACAAGGGCCAATCTTAGATACAGGTTAGGTTAAGTAGATTAGTTAGATTTAATCTATGTACATAAATTGTAGTTTTGAAAATAAATATAGTGAACATCGTTTATTTATTTTATTTGAGCATATTTGTTCCATGGGAAATCTTATTCAGAAAGACCATCTTAACACGTTTTTCACAGTTGGGATCTCGACCCCAGAATCACCCTCTATAGTAAAATTAGGACTGTTTTTTTTTTTTTTTTTCTAATAGTTTTCTCGCATGCGGATCGAAGTTCCATACAAGGGATTAAAAGACCTTATATTCAGTTCATATATTATGATTCATATGATAGAGCGAAAACCATACTTAATACGACTACAGTTACCGTACTATGAGTTGACAAGTAAGATTTAAATTATTTGGCTTTATTTTTGTAATGATTATGATTGTTTTTAAAATAAATACAATTTTGGAGTAAGATTTGCGTTCGGGTCAAAATTCTTTTCGTTGTCTTATTTTGTGTCCTTAAAAACGTGACGCAGTGGTGATTTTTGTATGAGATGATGTTTTGTTTTCAATTTCTGATGTATGGTTAAAATCTAGCGTGAAAAAGAAATACAGGTGCACTGATATTTTTTTTATATACTGAGCGAAACAGCAACTAAAAGCGTGACAGAGTGGTATGAAACAAGACAAAGAAAAGAATTTGACCCCTTTAACACTGGAATTCGGTATGCCTGGGTGCCGTTTTAAGTATGAAATACTGTCATATCATAGGGAAGTGCCCCCCCCCCCCTGAACGAAGTAGTACTGTTGCCTCTCTGTCACACTTACGTGCGAATTCACAAGTGCGAGAGAGAGACCTTACTTCGTTCGTGGTTCGCGCCTTCCCGGTACGGTTCTTAAAGTGTTTCGCAAACAGTAACGTAATCGTTACTTGCTAACTCGTGTTAAGACTGAGCAAGCTCAATTAAGGTAAAGTGGGGTAAGATGGACTCGGTGTGAAACAAAAAGTAGTCCCCATTGCTTTAATTTAAGGTTAAGATCAACAATACTTACAAACAGCTTTTTGTGTGACACTTTATTTTATGACGACCTAATTAGTGTTGTAATCACTATACACGTTTAATACAAATACATAATTATGAAGGCACATTCAGACCAAACGAGCATTATACAGGGTGTTCGTTTCGATTTGCCATAAATTAGACAGGTTACTTGGGCCATTAATAGAAGTTGTCTGGTATATCGGCTCTTGGAAAATTCGATAAAAAATATTTTTTTTTGTTTTCATACATAATAAATGAAATGGTAAGTGTGAGTGAACCTTAAGAATAAAATAAAAGTTAATCTCAGGTGACTGACGGCACATGTCAAAATAAGTAACATTAGAATGTAATATAATAAAGGTTGCAATACACATGTTCAGTGATTAAACTTATTTTTTAAATAACTCAATAACGGTAAGAGTTAAAACACTACTTTCTTAGAGAAATTAATTATATTTGACCTAAATAAACTTCCCTTAAAGTTATAGCATATGAAGAAAAACACGCTGTATACATAGAGAAACCTAGGCTCTCCAAAACATGTCGCGCGTAGTAACTAAATACATACTTACTGACGCGCTCCATTTAACCTGAGAGGACGAAAATATTACTAATATTTTTTTGTGGTTCCTAGTACCTAACCTACTACATTTCATACACGCGGTAACACAGAACAAATTCAAATTCGGTAAAAAATAAAACAAAGTTTTTTTTTGCTCAAATTCTAAGTAGAATGTAAAAAAAATACCTTGTTCACATTAAATTCAGAGAGGTAGCCAAATTGTGCAACATATCAAATTATTAGATTTTTTTTATATGTTATTTGTCATAAACTTAATTTTTTTATTTGATACTCGTATGTGACATCTAATATTTTCGTAAAAGCCAACTTGATACTTCATTAACCAAACGGAACATACGAAATCTACAAAATCTAAATCCTATCAGTCCTTTTAAAGGAATATCAAAACCCGGCAAAAGCGCCGAGTATCCAGAAACGTGGGTCGTAAAGCCGATTCAATTCACGATCGCATGGAGGCCGGCGCGGGCGCAGCGGGATAATGTATGGAACGACACTTGATGACCATAATCGGCGCAATGGCTGCAACAAAGTTGCAGGTTTGTGGGCCAAGGGTATGGCGGAAGCGGGTTAATAGCTGGTGGTTAGTGGCTGAATTCGTTTGTCCTTAGGGCTTGTCCATTAATCACGTCATACGATTTTGGCCTGTTTTAGACCCCCCCATCCCCCATGGTGATATTTGCTAATATTTTCTAGACCCCCCCCTCTAGCAATATGACGTGTAATTTTTGCCAACTTATAATAAATAATAACGCCTGAATTTACGTACTTTTTTGCCAACTACGAGGTAAATGTTCGCGAAGTTTTAAAACTAAGTACTTATTTAAATAGTGTTTTATAAAAAAGTTAAGATTTTTTTTACTGGCTATAATGTTGTTGAACAGATTCGAGAGTAACAAGACACGTGATTTGTCCGTTGATCCCCCGTCCCTATGGTGATAATTGGTGATTTTTTCTTGACTTTCACTCTATGAAAATGGACTAGTCACCGCTTGAACGGGGTTACCAGTAGACAGCGAAAATCGTAAAATGCCACACCAACGAAGACACCATCAAAGGGAGGACGGAGACAGATGCTCGACGACTAACCTTACTTCTTTTTGACTTAGAACATGGAATATCACCGCTTGAGAGGGGTTGCCAGTAGATTTACCACGGAAATCGAAAATTCCAGCATCTGACGAAAGTATCATCAGAATGACGGAGACAGATCGACGACTCACGGTCGGTATTTCAAATTCTGACCGAGAACATGGACTAGTCACCGCTTGAGCGGGGTTGCTAGTAGATTATCGTAAATTTTGAGCACCTGTCATTGTCACTCCAACGAAGATGTCATCAGAGGAATGGAGATGGGCATCAGAGTAACGCTCACTCAAAAGCTCTAATCCGAGGGTTCAACAACAAAAGCATTAAAGAACTGCCCTAGTAAAGCACTAAAAGACACGAAGCCTGTGCAGAAACAAGAATTCTGTCTAGGCACTGCAAGTTGAACAAGCATTTGTTTCAAATGGGTAAGAAACAAGACGCGGCATGCAGGTTCTGCCAGTAATCAGAGGAAAATACAATCCTTTGCTTCTGCGGACCACTAATGCACCAAAAGAAGGCACTAGGCAAGTATTTAAACCATATGAGGTTCAAAACATTACTATTCAACGGGTATCAGTAATGATTTATAAAAACAAGGCTGCCACAATACATCAAAATTGGTCGATGCGGCAACTTTTTAGCTCATACCTTACCATCAATAATAATAAATGAAATGAAATGAAAATGTTTATTTGTTGCTAAAAATGGAAACAAAAAGAAAACTTAATATATGTTAAAGCTTAAACTAAGTACAAAGCATCAAAATGGATACCACTCAGCATATGCCGATAACTAACGGGCTTTAGTTATGGCGCTGGTTTTCAGGGCAACCAGCAGTGTTATTCACTAAGGAAACCGCCTTGCTGTCAGCGCTGTGTCAGCGCTGCGGCAGCGTCGAGCCTAAAAATGGTATTCACTAATGTACTTTAAACGACACTAGTGCTCGGCGACGAATGCGGCGTGAGCTGGAACTACACTGCGTCGAGAGTTTGACGTTTAATGTGCGAACTTCGTATTCTCTAACGAAAAACAGCGACGAACTCGCCCACAACCTCGCTCACAGCCTCGATTCCTAATGTCAAATAAAACAGCTAGGATTTTAGACAAGGCTGTCTCGACGTCGAGCTCCTCGACGAACGCAGCGTCGAATGTGTGAATAAGAGAATAGCATAGCAGAATAACGGAGATGGGTGCTCCAAATTGACGATCTTCGAAGTTCGCCAGGCTCTGTCTCCTTTCCCTTGGACCCCATCTTCCCGGTATGCCCAACAGGTGCAGGTCTTCGCCCTCACAATGCCAATTCTGTCCGGGAACGGGGGCCCGGGATCGACGCCATTTTATAGGACTAGTCGCAGTCTTGTCTGAAATTTAAACGCTGGAGATTTCTTCGTAAAAAGACAAACCACGTGGGACAACTGCGTGCGAGTGGGACAGCGCTATGTATGTATATAGCACTGTCTCGCCCGCACAACTCGCCGCATGCGCAAGCGTCTGATTGTTTTTTTTTTTCGGTGGCAACATTCGATAGCTTCTGTTCTAATACGGTACTTACTGTCTTTAGGTACACCATTCACGCCAATGTCAACACGAGTGTGATTTATAAAATATTTTTCATCACACCTGTTCGGTAAGTGCACCAATGCACTGCGGAGATGCGCGCCGTAGATGCGTTATTACGCCCTAGGGCAATTAAGGATTTTCATACAACATTACGTCGCACTAGCGCACCCGCCGCGCCGAGATTTCTGTTATAAAATTATAAATTTAAGTCATCCCTAATTTTGAGAAATGGTTTAGACCATTTTAGAGTCGTTTTGTGAAAACATATTGTTTTATTTACTTTTTTGCCTCACAGGTGTGATGAAAAACATTTTGTATGCCACGGGCGGCACAGGAATTAATACACCCCTTAATACACAATGTACTGTTATATGCAATGAACTCAATGGGTTCTACGTAAAAACCTAAACAGGCGAGGCATCTATTTTGGCCAGACAGGATCGTAAAAACCCGGACACCTGGCAACCCTGAGTCTGAGGCCTCTTCCGCGTAAATTCGAGGTAGTTAAGCCTGATAAGGGTTCCGGCGATAAATGCTTAATAATCCTGTTAATATGGTACGGGATGTACGACGGTACTGCTAACGGCTTACGGACGGTGGTGACCCTACGAAGCTCCGAGGTTCGCATCCCGTTCCGTGTATACCAGGAATTGGCTATTAACGTTTAGGGTGAAGACACATCAACATAATCAGCCAATATCAGTCCACTGCTTAACAACGGCCTCTCCTTAGCTTATGCGTATGGACTTAAATAGGGGGTACATATCTCTAATCGTCACCCTTACGTCAACGTTTACCCGATACGTAGTTTATGACGCTTGCTTCGGTACATCAGTGTGAGAGTGATATAGACTGCTCTATAGCTAGAGTAAACGGTAATTCGACATTTTTTCCCTACTACGGTACGGCCACTGGTGAAACGCTTTCCAAACAAAAAACACAAAAACAATCGTGGTATATAAAGTCATTCTGCATTAAATAATAACTATAGTTATGAAAATGTCTACATCTATTTACATTCTAATCATTATTTTGCGATAAATGAATTATGCTTTGTTCACATCATATAATATATAGGTACATCAAAATGAATATAGACATTTTATGTTACATTGCAAAGAATAGATACTATTTCTTCATAATATCTGTACCCAAAAGAACAAATTATTTTATGAATTGAATCTCGTCGCCTTCAGCAATTATCAAAACCAAGTCTATTTGTTTGTAAGATTCTTTTTTTGTAAGGATGAATCCTTGAATTCAGAACGGTCCATCTTTCCCGTCCAAAACAGCCCACCTTCCCCCTTATCGAGTTCCTTTTCTGGGTAAGCCAGAAAACAACTGAAACTCGGATTTGTTGCCGAATTGGTCTCCTTATAAGTCGATTCGGTCCCCGACTTTCAAACAAATCGGAACGAAGTTCGCCGACAAACTCCAAATCTGAGATGCCCTAAGTGCATACCATTATACAGGGTGAAGTTTAAATCGTGATCGATACGTTTTTTAACTCTATCATGGACGAACACTTGATGTCATACTTCCTTAAACGTAGCATATAATATCAGGTATTCCTGTCTTTAGTTAACTAAATTGAAGGGTCTCTTTGAAAAGGAAGCATTAATTGATATCTCCAATCATTAAATAATCAGTCATCCCTATCAAAAAACAAAGGAACTGTAATAGTTTAAAATAGTAGTAGTAGTATTAGTATCTTAAACCCCTCTTTAATAAACCACATAAGTACCTAATTACATAACAATACGTCTTAGTTGTCTCAGGGCATTCTATTATGAATTGTTTTTGTAATTAGATAATCATATTTTGCTAAATATGCTGAGTCAAAGTCTTTCCTTATCGCACACTTCTAGGTGTAATTACTGGCATAGATAGAGGCAATCCATCTAAGTCCTCAGGGTACGCAGCGCATAGGCGATTTTTCGATCAATATGTCCATGGGCCTCAGTTCCTGCTTTCCATCAGGTGGGCCGAGAGCTCAGTTGTCTACCTTACTCACATAAAAAAAAACACAATTTTGTACACAAATTTTATTATTTTACTACAATATATTGTTACATACATCTTTGAGTTGTTAAGTTCCGCATTTATATGCGGGATACTTTTTCTAGGTTCCTGATCACCAATTGAATTCCACCGTGTATGCTTGTGACATGTGACTTTTTAGAGTCGAGCAGCAATGTATCAGGAAACGATTCAATCAAAGTTTCAGCAGTAAACGCAGAGATGCTTTATAGCTCAAAGCGTAGTCTTCACCTTTACCATGAGTTTTACAGTAAACTTTAGCTACTACGTAACTTCCTATCCCGCTCGTGTGTACTTAACATCCTATTGGTGCGATCGAGATGCATATTGAGCAGACGATAGTGGTAGCGGTAAACGGCTAAATGGAATTTTGATAAGATTCTACTTTGTTCAAAATAACGTGATAGATTTGTATTTATATTAATTATGTTGTTGTTGTCTGGCCATTTTCCGTAACTCGACATCAAATGTGCCTATTTTGCGCTGCGTGATTTAATGGTTCCAACTCTGGCCCAATACTTGTTGGTAGTTTCACATCATCATCATCTCAGCCATATAACGTCCACTGCTGAATATAGGCCTCCCCTCTGGACCTCCACATGTACAGATTAGATGCGACCTGCATCCAGCGTGTCCCTGCGACCTTCATAAGGTCGTCTGTCCATCTTGTGGGTGGACGGCCTAGCCGTGGTCTCCACTCGAGCACATACACCTTTGAATTTCTGCGCTGATGAATACAGGTTTCCTCACGACGATATCAGTTCACTGCTGGACATAGACGTCTCCTAATATTACGTATGCAATGCATATGGACGCATTAGGAGGGAAATGCCTATAATCACCACGGTGGGCAAGCGGGTTGGTGATCGCTATATGATGCTGCAGCCCACTTTAAATCTCCCATAAATCAATTATCAGTGACCCTTCAATTCTTTGAAAAAAGGGGTGGTGGCTAAAAAAGCGGTGGTGGCTCAGTGGTTTAGACGTTTGACTTTCAATCCGGAGGTCGTGGGTTCAAATCCTGGCTCGTACCAATGAGTTTTCCGAAACTTATGTACGGAATATCAGATGATAT
Source organism: Thaumatotibia leucotreta (assembly GCA_025490895.1). Taxonomy (NCBI): domain Eukaryota; kingdom Metazoa; phylum Arthropoda; class Insecta; order Lepidoptera; family Tortricidae; genus Thaumatotibia; species Thaumatotibia leucotreta. Next base: position 10,147 of record JALPQI010004824.1, read on the forward strand.
TTACCATTAGCTTTCGGTGAAGGAAAACATCGTGAGGAAATCTGCATACATCCGCGAAGAAATTCAAAGGTGTATGTGAAGTTCCCAACCCGTTTAGGGCCAGCGTGGGGACTATAGCCCAATCCCTCTCACACATGAGAGGAGGCTTGTGCCCAACAGTGGGACATTATATAGGCTAAAATATATAAAATATACTTCAATTCTTTTGACAACTCTGACACCCATGGGAAGAGTTGGGTAGTGACAAAAGTGCAAACATCCTTACAAAAAAATTGTAATATTTTATTACTAACTTAAAATAAGAATTACAATTTGTTACGCGTATTAGGTTAGGTTAGAGTCAGTGACGTAAAATGTAATATAATTATGTAGCGCGTAAAAAATACATAACTTTTGTTTTTACAACTCCGATACGGCGCCAAAACACACAACGCATATAATAAACGTTTTGAAACTTGGCATTGACATTTCTTAATAAGATTAATTTGGCTCAGCTTCAAGATATAACAATTTATGGCCCATAAAAATAATTGACCTATTATTCATAAAATAAGTCAATTTTACTGAAGAACGGGATAAGGCTATTCGTCATATCAATATCAACGGTTCCAATTAGGTTTGTTATTTTGCCCTGCCGGCTCCGTTGAGCAGAAAAATAGTATACCTACACACCTCGGCCATTAAATGGGAAAGCCCCGGATCAAAGTCAATGTCAAACTATTCTTTATTCAAGTAAGCTTTTTCGAATCGTCTGACATTATCAAGAGAAAGAAAAAAGAAATCTACTACTGGTTCAAACCCTTTCCTGAGAAGAACCAGTAAGAAACTCAGGCGGACTTATTTTTTCAAAACAGTATAATAATACATCTTATTAAAATAACATGCATTAAAGAATTTATTACATAAAAAAAAGATTTTTATAGACATTTTTATAAAAAAAGAGAAATAAATAAAGGATCATAATAATAAACATGAACATGATCACATGTTTCTCTACAATTACACGTCATCCGAGACATTTCCCACTTAAACGGCCTTGGCATGTAATCTACTATTATCCCAGTTTTAATACAAAAGTGGCATAAGAGGTTATTATACTAAGAATAGAAACAGTTTTAGATTACGTCCACTTATCCAGCAGGAAACACGATATAACACAGACTTTATAAGCAAAAAAGAAACGTTTTAGAGCCTGGTGATATATCGCTGGCTGTGTCACTCAACCTCGTATAACGGCTTACGAGGTTATGTCATTAAAATAAATTTCTGTACAAAATACATAAATTTCATATACACGGTGCTCGCGAGCATTGCGAAAGATTTTAACTATGCTTTCTAGACATCAAAATAAACAAAAAATATATTATGAGACCTAATGTAAAATTACATTTAAAAAAACATTGTTTTTTAGAATTTTTGAATACTGTTTCACACATTTCCAATACATTTTAAGAAAATAACAATTTGTTAAAATTATTTTTTTAAATTATTATTTTTAGGTTTTCTTCGTCAAGTCTATTCTTATTTTTTGATTGTCAGGCAAAAGGTGTGGTAATATTAGAACACATTGTTGTAGCACTGTAATCAAAAAGAAGTTTTATGACGAGTTACGTCGAAAAACTTATTTTGAAAAAAGGTTAATTATCTCTGTAACCAAGCCGAATCCAGGAAATTTTATATAACATTAAATATTCTAAATATGCTCAGGAATTCAGCATTAAAATTTTTCGGAATGCTCACGAGCACCGTGTATACGAGGTTGAGTCATAATACCCTGGACATACGAGGTCGAGTCACACAACCATCGATATTAAAATCTTATATAAGGTGTTCTCGTAAAAGGCTTTGACTGATGACAGATGACACATGTCAACATGAGCTTGTATCATTGTTGGCTCTTTAAAAAAGCGACATTCATTAATTTGATCATTTATATTGTTTATCATCTCCATAACTTAAGAATCTTAAGATCCATCTTCTACGTGATATTGCTCAAGTAATGTTCATTTTATACCGATATAATGTAATATTTATACAATCAATGAGGTATGATGGCCAAGTTTTTATCGTCTGTTGTTATATTCATCAGTTTGGCACCCTTAATTAATTTTTAGTCGACTTTATCGCAACGACAAAAGCATAATTTCACTCTCCGTAATGCCTCCAGTACATTACCTCCAATACGATACTCTTTTTTGCACACCTCGTCAAAATAATAAAACATCATTACACAATCTTAAAGACCAGAAAGAAAAGAGAAAAAAAAATTTTCATATCCGTTTTGAAAAGCTCGAAACGTAGGTATAATATTTATGTTTACATAAAAAAATACCGTGTGGTGACAGCAGTAAGAATACATTTGTCACCACCCCTACTCTTCCCGCGGGTGTCGTAAGGGCCGACTACGGGATTTAAGTGTCTTTTACCATTATTTTATGTATAATTACTAATGTATAATTATTTAATGTATAATTACTGCCGTCAGTACACGGCATCCTACGTATCCATATGAAATTATTCGAACTTCGATTAGTTTCGTCCTAATTTGTCGATACTCGATTGATGGGATATCATTATATCCCACGATGATATAAACGATCGCGCCATAACACTTATTGCTGCTTGGTTTTTGCTAATGTATCTACCCTTACTACGCGTGTGTTCCCGTAGCCGAATCATGAGCTGACACCACGTTTTTAACATGGTCGTACTTTATAGCTGGCTCGCTCGCACCAATAAGCGAGTTAGGCGGTTATAAGCGAGATGCATATCATCATCATATCGTTGCTTATCATGAAGAACGCTGTAATCCAAAATAATACTTGTTTCTAGTTTGAATTCTGGTGCTACATTATTAGAATTGAAATTACGACATTGTAGCATCTTGAAGAGCAATTCTCTTTATTTTTGCCACTAAAATGAAATATGAAATTTTAGGTAAATTTTATACTATTTCTACTCAGAATCACAAGCCGATTCCATTTCCGTCGAAAAAAAAAGTGTGAAGTCTGAGCAGAAATAGTATAAAATTTACCCAAATTTTCATATTTCATTTTAGTGGCAAAAATAAAAATAATTGCTCTGAAATGCAGCGTTATCTATGATAAACGTAGATATCAGCTAAAAGACGTCCACTGCTGAACATAGGCCTCCCCCAATGATTGCCACAATAACCGGTCCTGCGCCACTCGCATCCAGCGGACTCCTGCGACCTTCACAAGGTCATCAGTCCACCTTGTGGGGGGCCTACCCACGCTACGCCTTCCGGTACGTGGCCGCCACTCGAGATGCATATGTTAGGTCATTAGTGTCATTACCTATGAAATTGGCTTATATGGAGAATTTAGTGAAAAGTCTATTTTCCATACAATTAATTTTGTGTATATTTTTTTGATGTCAAAATCAAAATTAACGAAATTTTGCCGGTAGCATTAAACACTTCTGAGGCGTGTTTTGTAAATCTCAATTTCATATATCTCTCTGTTACACCAATTAAGGCTTCATTAGAGTAACAGAGACAAATACTTTTTCATCTTCATCACACTTGCTGTCTAAGCGCGCCATTCCTTGCATGCGTAGCGGGAGTAATAGAAAAGTGAAATTCCCTATGGAGTAATAGAAATATTAGAAATGTCAGTACGTCTTTTAATAATATTTTGTCTTAATTTTTTTTTTGTCGGCAAGTGTGATGAAAAACATGTAATATGCATCACGGTCGGTAAGTGGAATTGTATGCATCACGGTCGGTAAGTGGAATACTTACTTGAGTCATTAAAAGCCCTCCGCCTCGGCGTAGGGCTTCCAACATTCTTATGTTAGTAAATCTGTACTTACCTCCCTTGATGCACAATGTACTATTAAACTTGCGAACTTCGGAGTTCACGGCCGCAAAAGCTATCAGACCTCGTGGTAAGGCTCGATTTTAAACACGTTTCGCCGAAAATATAAACTGAATTGTATGAATGAATTTCGAAGGCCGCTAATAACTTGAAGATTATAACACAATGTAGCCCCACTCGGCATGGCTCGTTACGGAGTGGAACGGTTATTTAACCAATTACGAATAAATGCGGTTATTACGTTGGTCGTGACCTTCTTTGTTAGGTTTTTTGGGAATGAGTGTCTTTTGTTTGTGACGTCATGTTTTGCATTTGGGAATTGGGGGTAAGATTCAATAAAGAACAGAAGTTTTTCAGGGGCCCGTTTCTCGAAAGCTTGTCACTTATAATACGAGTGGAAGTCCCTTTCTGACACTACAGGTGGGGACCCCACCTCGGATATAGGTGATCTTGGTCGTTTTTCTTTGGTATATGACATCTAATATTTATAATTTATATAGTATTAAGTAGTGTGACTACTGGAGAAAAATTAAAAGTACAAATCAAAATATTTAGTTAATAAATAAATAATTCGATTTGTACTTTCGCAATATGTTCAATAGATATTTATTTATTATATTAAGACCCATTGGTATGTCGGGTGCATAAGTTTGGAAGCCTCCGTACTCCGTAGTCTGGTAAATGTGGTAGTGACCCTGCTTACGAAGCTGGAGGTTCCGGGGAATCCCGGCGAGCGCATTATTTGTGTATTTATTTTGCACTAATATGTGTTCCTTGGTCATGGCTGGCTATGTATTTAAGTCTTATCTATGTATATGTATCTATCTATTACATACATATATCGTTGCTTGGTATAGTCGACGTCAACGATATATTTACAATTGAAAGTTACAAAAAGATCTTTATATTAAAATAAGTTGCCATGCAATGTGACAAGTACCTGTTTACGTGATACATATATTAAAGATTAATATTTTCGAGTGTACCTTAGTTGAGCTTACCGGGTGACTTGGTCGTAAGATGTCCCAAGATATTTATTTATGTATTATTATTTATTTTTAAACGTTTTTATAGACATATTGATAAGACCGAAAGGAACAAACAATATTTATCGAATTGTTAAGTTAGGAGACGTATATGAATGAGTGGGAAAAATATTTTGTCTGTAAATATTACCATGTTGCAAACGAACAGGTATAATTAACAATTCACAAACGGAAAATCATTGTAAAATACGTATTACACGAACCATGACACGGTGTCATTCCGAACGCTAACCTGCGTCATACAAGGTGGGGCCGAGTAAACTGACAGATTGAACCAACTCAACTCAAACAAGCGGCAGCTGAAATAAATTAGCTAACCACTAACATAATATAAGGCGTGTTCCCAAAACTAACTCAATTTAATATATAGAGTAAGAGTAAGTTATGTAATATTTTGTATTTTTTAGTACTTCAGAAATAAACAGTTTAATTTATTTAAATTTTTAAACCCACGCATGTGTCCGTGCGTAGTTACATGACCAGTGTGCGTTTACTTTCTATTTATCCCGCTTGTACTCGTGTATTAAATAAATAAATATCTTGGGATATCTTACACAAATCGACCTAGTCTCACTGTAATCTCAATTAAGGCTTGTGATTTGGGTACCAAGCCACGATATATATAATTTAGTAGTGTTGATTTGTGTTTCTTATTTCTTTTCAATGTTGACAATTCTGCACCTAATACAAGTTTCTGTTTGACCCAATGGTTGACTGGTAGAGAATGTCATAAGGCATTAAGTCCGCAATTTGTACTTTTTTCATTGATTGTGCAATAAAGCTTAAATAAATAAATAAATATATGATACGAGTAAATAGATACATACTCGTATAGATACTGAAATACATAGACAGCCATGACCAAGAATCAAATATTTGTGATAAATAAATACACAAATAATTCCCTCGCCGGGATTCGAACCCGGAACCTCCAGCTTCGTAGGCAGAGTCACTGCCAACTAGGCTAACGTAGTATGCGTATTTCACTTTTTGTTTCCCGTACTTGCGTATTAGTAGGTACGGTCAATCAAGATATTCGCGTTTCCTTCTGCATACAAATTATATTTAGATATGTATGGAAAATTACTTGGTTATTCGTTACGCTGGCAGTACAGTTATTGACAAGGACAGTAATTATGTTATATTTTTTCCAAATAAAATGTTGTTTTTCACTTATTTCAGTGGTTTTTTAACACTAAGTAAGATTTATAATTATGCTCATAGCTGTTTACGGTATAAAATGCTTACTTTGTCGATAAGATACCGTTTATTAGATAATAAGTACAAGTATCTAAGCATAAACAGGCTTTACTCGTTACTGAGCATTTCTTAGTTACCAAAAATCTATAGGAATCTGGTAATAAAAAAGGAATGTTTCATACAAACATTTTGGGACATTTAGGAAATGGTATTGGATCTTGCACAGCATCACTGACTCTGATCCAAATGTACAACCTTTTTTTTTAATTGCTCTAGTCACTACTCAGTTCAGAGGACTGCGTGCATAAAATCTGTCGTTTTATTTGTTCCCACGGTGTATACAAACAAGACTTTCATCGTTCATCGAGTCATGCGTCACTTACAGATAAATCTATGCGTATAAATGATGTTTATTAGTAGTTACCTACGATAGCGCCTTTTTTCGTTAAGTTATCTACATAATCGTAGTTACAGTTAATACATTTTCTAGATAAGCTGAAATGTTATTGAGATTGGTCCCGTGGTGGTAAAAGCAAATACATTATTTTAGTCTTACCATAGAATAGGTACCATTAAATGTGTCAATTGTCATTTGAGCCGTGATGTTGTCATTTGAGCCGTGTGGTGACGGCAGTAAGAATACATTTGTCACCGCCCCAACTCCTCCTGCGGGTGTCGTAAGAGTCGACTAAGGGATTGAAGTGTCACTGACCATTTTTTTTATAACGATTGATGATGGGCAGCAGCGTCATCATAGTGGACACATTACTGCGATCGCCAATCCGCTTGCCCAGCGTGGCGATTATGGGCATTTACCTCCTAATGCGTCTGAATGCGTAGTTAATAGGAGAGGCCTAAGTCCAGCAGTGGACTATCATAGGCTGATGATGTGAAATGTGTCAATCACTTTTTTATGTCACTCGTTGCTATGGTTACGAGTATGTTCTCCTGAGTCACCTTTAAAATCACAGTTTAACAGCATTAAAATGGATGAAACTTTATATTTATTGATTCCCTCCCAAGGTAGGTCATCCACTAATCATGATAGTAGAGTTTGCAGGGTACTTTTGTCTAGCAAACTATGCAACTATTTTCCCCTGGGTCACGTAACGGAATAAAAACAAAAAAAAAGCCATTGACCCAACCACAGAAGGTTAACTCCTTACCAAAAATTATGTATTCCTCCCTCCCCCTGGTACATTGTCGCAAATCAGGGTTGTCAAATTTTCAAGTCGCTCAAAGCGAACAAAAGTTCAACTCAAAATTTCTTCGTTATAGAAAACTTCTTATTTAAGCTGTAATTTTAATGACCGATATTTATGGCACAAAGCGATAATATTGTAACAGCCCCTGGCCAACAGTGCCTAAGGCCTAGCTGTCACTTAACTGATTCAAACATTTTGACATGATTGACGTATTTTTATTGTGTGGTCGTCTACAAAATCTTATCGATTTTGATCCTTGTACCTCGGTAGTTCTCGATTTATAGATATTTTTAGACGTGACTGTACTTTTGACGTGACAGCCATGAGACGTCCACTGCTGAGTATAAGCCTCCCCTCTGGTCCTCCACATGTACCGGTTAGATGCGACCTGCATCCAGCGTGTCCCGGCGACCTTCATAAGGTCGTCTGTCCATCTTGTGGGTGGACGTCCTACGCTGCGTTTGCCTTGCCGTGGTCTCCACTCGAGCACTTTTCGACCCCATCGACTATCTGCTCTGCGTGCAATGTGGCCTGCCCATTGCCACTTCAGCTTGCTAATCCGGAGGGCTATGTCAGTAACTTTAGTTCGCCTACGGATCTCCTCATTTCTGATTCGATCACGCAGAGAAACTCCGAGCATATTCTTCGCCATAGCTCGTTGAAATCACGTTTTGTGTACCGATCGAATTTCGTAGAGTGGGAGGTTAGAACAGCGAATGCTCTTTTAGTTTGAACGCACCTTAAGAATCAACGAATTTCGACGAATTACGTTTTGTGTACACCTTTAGAGTGGGGGATAGAATGAGCACTTGCTCGTTTGGTGTAAACCTGTAGTTGACTCGTGGCTTATGTTAGGCTGACGCCACACTGGCGCCGCGTCCAGATCGCATCAATGTGACATCAGCCGTACACAGTGATAGGCGACAAAAAACAGAGGTCGCGGTACAATGGTTCACATGAGTTTTCTACTCGCACACGCTCCGTAAACAATTTGTTTGCGTGGTAAAGAGTCATAAACAACTACTAATGAATACAAATCGACGTCATATGTATGTACACATATTTGTCCTTATTGCAAGGGATTAAGGTCGAAAAATGTTTACATTTCCAGCCGACATTGAAGGGAAAGGAACTTGGCCGGTATTGCACTAATTTGAGGACGATTACTGTGTTAATGTTACTATGATGCAAAATTACCTATTCGTACTTCGTATTATCAGAGAGTAATGATAATGTTGTCTGACATTTGCATCCAAAGAGTCCTCAAGTTCTTCGGCCACACAATCAGACGTGGTGGGGATGTGATAGAAAGGCGCATTATTACGGGAAGTGTCGATGGCCGAAGAAGTAGGGGGCGCGCACCAAGCAGATGGACGTGGTCCAAAATATAACCCAAACTTCACTCAGGGCAACCATTCATATGACCGAAGATCGAACGGCCTAGAGAGCAGTGACAGGAAGAATAATATCCCATAGGAGTCACGTCCCTCAGACATGAGGCTACGACTCAGAAGAAGAAGAATGTTAAGACAATCGTTAATACCAATTTATACAATTGTGTCATAATACGATATATGCTCTCACTCTCTCTGCCACTCTTTCTTGTTATTGCAACAAAGAGAGTTGCGTTTCGTTCGCGATCGCGACTGAGCATTAGCGATTGGCATCTCGGCTCAGCAGTGTTATTCACTAAGGAAACCGCCTTGCAAACAGCGCTGTGTCAGCGCTGCGGCAGCGTCGAGCCTAAAAATGGTATTCACTAATACACTTTAAACGACACTAGCGCTCGGCGACGAATGCGGCGTGAGCTGGAACTACACTGCGTCGAGAGTTACCGCCTACAGTTCGACGAGCTGTTCTACGTTAGTGAATACCGTTTTTCGCAGCGCAGCAGTGTTATTCACTAAGGAAACCGCCTTGCTAACAGCGCTATGTCAGCGCTGCGGCAGCGTCGAGCCTAAACATGGTACCTATTCACTAATGCACTTTAAACGACACTAGCGCTCGGCGACGAATGCGGCGTGAGCTGGAACTACACTGCCTCGAGAGTTACCGCCTATAGTTCGACGACGAGCTGTCCTACGTTAGTGAATACCGTTTTTCGCAGCGCTGCGCTCTACGTCGAAGAAGGCAGTCTCGTCGTCGAGCTCGTTGACGAACGCAGCGTCGAATGTGTGAATAAGAGAATAGCATAGCAGGCGCGGATCCCGGGGGGGGTATAGAGGCACCCCCCCCCCTTTAGACACTGGAGTTAGGTATGCTTAGGTGCTGTTTTAAATATAAAATACTATCATATCATAGGACAATGCCCCCCCCCCCCCCTTAACAAAGTGCTGGACCCGCGCCTGTCTCGTCTGCAGATAGAGAAAACCTAGGCCTAACGCGAAGTGTTTCCTCTCTGTCACACTTACGTACGACTTCACAAGTGCGAGAGAGAGGCAACACTAAGTTCGCGGGCTTCTGGTAACTCTGGTTAGTTATTTTCGTCTCGAAGAAACGAAGTTCGGGTCACAACGCGTTGATATCTTTTATAGGAAGAAATTGCACGTAGAACTGATGGCCGTTGGGGCGGAAAGGTTCTCGAGTAGCGGCCATGTGCCGGAAGGCGAAACGTGGGTAGACCAAGATGGACCTGGTGAAGGTCGCAGGAGTCCGCTGGATGCGGGTAGCGCAGGACTGGTCATTGTGGCAATCTTTGGGGGTGGCTTATGTTCAGCAGACGTATTTCGGCTGCTATGATGATGATATTACTGGTAACTTATACAGACGCGGCGAATTTTCTGCTGCCATAAAACCTTATGAGTTAAAACCTCATTTTCCTAATTAAGCTGATAATTATGTTCGCTACATTCTCGTTTAAATTATCACATTAAAGTTTATTGCCCCGGTTTCCTTGTCCCGGATCTGTCAATGTCGTCTTCAGTTTAATCTGTTAAATTTTCGTACAGTCGCTATCAGATATATCTAGTGTCCAGAGCGTTCAAAAATATCTGAACACGCCTTTATTGCCACAAGATACTTACTTGATGGAGTATACAATGTGCCCATGAGGAAAGGGAAAAAATTCAACAGCGGATTTCTGACCAAATTTGAAGTTAAAAATGACATATGAAGTTTTCTGGATTCAGTCTATTTTAAGAGATAATTTGACTTTTTCTTGAAACCGTTTTAGACCGTTATCATAGCGATGATAAACGCATTTTAGGAAACCATGTTGTCTTAGTCTTGTCACACTTAATTGACGGACATCAAATGAACAAAAATATCTTTAATTACCTAGCAAAAAATGTAAACTTTAAAGTTCATTCTTTGCGATAGTTTGATTAATAAAATCCTTTTTTTGTGTATTTTTTAAAAAATATAAAAAAAAATAATATAAAAAATTGTTTTTACAAAAAGTCATTTAAAATTTTTTGCTTCTTTTAGTTTCAGGAATATGCTGTTAGAATTTTTCCCTTTCCTCGTGGGCACCTTGTACTACACACACTACTACATGATGACTACAGGTACTATTCCTAATTTCCTACTCGTATATTCGAAGGTGACGCGTCAATTGGATTATTTACTGAATATTCGTTTATGGCTGATGCTAAGCTACGAGAAACAGTGCTCGAAGCGTTCTATACACTCTGTAAATAAACGTAAGGAGTAAATTAATATTAACACGAGTAATTTCCGAGGCCATCATGGGAACTTTTCAAACGATCACAACATAACCTAAATCCGCACTTCCCGCCATAACATCTGTCAATCTTTTTTTTAAATGTCAATGGCACCGTGTTTTATGCCGACTCACCTCATTTAAAAGTAATAAAACCTTTTAATCCTTAAAAGTGAAGTGTGAATGGAATATAGTTACATACATTTTATTACAAATGGTTACGGGTGTTCGTAGACTATTAAATGAAGCTGTAAACGTACAATGTTTCCTTTCAATGCGTATTAGATTTGGTTTATGGGATGTGTGACGAACACTTGGGTTTTACTGCGGGGCCTACTACCGTCAACACCGAAGCTTTATTTCGAGGTTTTGTCTCTGTCACTCTAACGAAGGCGTCATTTGAGTAACAGAGAAAAATTTGCGGATTTCGCGGTAGGACCGCTGAGGCCCTACCGCGAACCACAAACGAAATGTTGCCTCTCTCTCGCACTCGTGAATTCGTACGTAAGTGTGACAGGAAGGCACCACCGGTACCGGTACTCTGGCTTATTTAAAAGGTGCGATTTGTGACGGAGTACTACTAGGAGATACTGAAAGTAGTGAGGAGCTTTATTTAGCGTGTGGCAGACAAAGCGTATTCTGTCTCCATACTTGCCCATTTCACGTAAATTAGGTACGAACATTTTAGCTGGCTGGTTGCATTTCTACTAAAACACGAACGATCTAGAAGTTGGGTGCTTCTGTTAGTTCGAGACTTACGATCGAGATAATATACTTATGACTTCATTTTTGTCACACGTAATAGTATTTTACTGAAAGTCTGCTTACATTAAAGTGCATGCAGACCAAACGAGCATTCGCTCACTACGAAATCAACGAATTTCGATGAATCACGTTTTGTGTAGGTAGCGATTGAATTTCGTAGAGTAGGCTACGAAATTCAATCGCTACACAAAACGTGATTCGTTGATTTCGTAGAGTGGGGGATAGAACAGCGAATGCTCGTTTGGTCTGCATGCACCTTAACATACATACAACAAAAAAATCGTATTCAGTTGAATTGAGTACCTACCTCATCCTTTTTTGTAGTTGGTTAATAAAAACTTTAAGCATAAGACGTAAATTTCCTAATTTATATTTTTATCCCTTTCTACCAAACTCAAATGTGACATTGACATATAAGAATAAACGAATAATTAGCTGTCTGATGACGTTTTGATACTTTTGATCGACATTCTTTGCACATTACAAAACAATATGAAAAAGTTACAATTGGCATCCATTATGATTGCATTGCATCCATAAAAATGATTAAATACGAGACTAGACTCTAAATAAACCAATCAGATTGACAATGAATAAATTAATTAAATCATGAGATGTAGGAATTACATCCATCATAACTACTTGAGCACATCCATCAATTGCCAACAATGTTATCGCACGGGACTGTCCGACTTATTAAACCGCGTTCGTAGTCGACATGGTCTTTATTAAATTTGATATCATGATGTGTGATTTAAAGATTCAAATCAATAATTTATAAATTAACATTAAAATGTATAATAATAACAACAAAACTTAACCCTTAATCGGATAATGGGAATATGTGTCCAACCTGTTTTGAATCTTGTGACTCACTGATAAGGGCCAAAACCCAAAACTAATGAAATTTTGGTGTGACTCGTGTTTGATTTGATGAAGGGTTAAAAACTATTATTAAAATTATAGATGTATAAATTGGGACCATTTAAACGAAGCGTGAAGAAGCATCTAGCGGGCCAGCAAGGCGGTGGCAAACGACAGGTTACTGCTGGTCTCCTGTTCGTTACCGCCGCGATTCGGGCTCCACTTTTCACTTACGATCAGGTGGAGTGGAGCCACTTTGTTGTACCAATATTTAAAAAAAAACTAAAAATATAAGTCCAATCTATCCCTAGCGGAAGGATGCCCATAAGACTGGCTACATTCTCACGCTGAATAATTATGCCTATTCTTTTCGGGCAACACTGAAAACCAGCGTCGCGGATTGTCCCCTTGGCACAACTTTGATATTTTAGTTTTTAATGTAATTTTAAGTTATGTTTTGTGATAATAAAATTTCATTTCATTTCTTTGACATAGGAAAGAGCTAGTCACCAGCGGTTTTCAATTAATTTATTTTTAAGTGAATAAAAACATGCCAATGCCAACAAACTTCCCATTTCTAATTACATTTGGCGTTTCTGAATGCGCGCCGAGCGATAAATCTTGATAATATATTATTCACCCGCTTAAGTCATAATCATACGCATGTATCAAGATTCTGCGCATTAGGAGACTGCGTCAGTTCTATTAATCGTACTATTATGATCTTGTCGTGTTAATAGACAAATCGATCTATAAATTGAAGCCACCTAGATCAAAAGTATCAAACGTATTAAGTCACTTCCTTATTCATCACAAACTCAAACTCTTGCGGACTTACAGTTTGATCCAAAATGCCCGCAAGATATTATTACATTACTAATACATATATTTTAATTCATAAACGTCTTCTAAGATAGCAAACCGATAAAATATCGTTTGTCTCTTTCCGTTTCATTAGTATGTCTATAAGACCGAGAAGGATAAGGAGACGTATATGAATTAGGAATATTGAATAAGGTGGTCAAAAAAAATTGTTTTCCTAATCGTTAATGCGTGATAATCAGTTAATAACTTTGTAGATCAGGGTCGCGTTTTATAAAGTTAAATTTTACAATTTCGTTGTTTGCCTCTCTAACGCACGCACGCACATATTGGCTAGAAAGAGAGGCAAACAGCAACTTTATGAAACGCGACCCAGGAATGTAACGTTAACAAAAAATACGTGCATTTTGAGTTAATACCGTTTTGATTTCATCTAGAGGTGCGACATGTGTAGGTATGAGCAAAAATTTTGACCTTCACTTCATATCAATATGTTTGAAATAAGTACGTATTTACAAAATTTATTTAATTTATTTTACCATTTTGGGTTGTCCTTGTCTGAATATGCATTCAATCCAATTAAACTACTACAACATTGACATTGTATTGGTTCGTAGAGACATAACTTATAATAACGTTTAAGTAAACATCAAAAAAATCTAAATAATAAATATAAAATATGACATCATTTAATTTAGCCAGTAGATCATTCTTACTTAATTTAAATTTCCTCTCTTACTTAATTTCTTTCCAATTCAATTTCAATTTATATTTTTAAAAACAGGAAGCATCATTAAATTCAGACTTAAATAAAAAGGTACAGAAAACTTTTTTTAGATCCTAAACTAAGTAAGAACGTCATCATCAATCATCTTGTGTTTCGGGTGGTATCACATAACAAAAAAGTTATAAAACTACTAACAAAAACCTGTTTATAAATACGAGTCAAATAAGTACCTTACCCTTTTAAATCTCGCAATAATTACTGTTTTCAACTATATGAATATGCTTTGGTTCATAACCATAAAAATAAATGTTGCGGACGTTATTACCCCATCCGAATAAGCTGGGAACTTCCAAATAGCTGCTATCAGGGGTCCGATTCTGCATCTCGACTCATACGGTTTATTCATCCTTAGTTGTCTTATCTAGTAAACAACTTTCTAACCTAAAAGTACACGTTTTCTGTTGTAAACTTCCATATTTGCCTATACCAAAATACCTGAGTCCGTATTTGTGCAGTCCGTCCGTAGTGATTAGTAAATTGCTTAATTTTTAATCAAGGAAACAGCAGTTTACAACAGAAAACGTGTACTTTTAGGTTAGAAAGTTGTTTACTAGATAAGACAACGAAGGATGAATGAACTTAGATTGAATGAAGCGTCCACGGAAAAAACATGTCCAGTGCTTAAAAAATCAAGGCAAATTCACACCTTATTCTGTTACAAGTAAGGTGGTTTTTCCTTCTGTAATTTGAATTGACTAGACAGGTTCTTTCCGTGGACCCATCGAATAGCGTCTTAAAGTCGCGTCTATATATCTATATATCACAAAGTGAGATCACTTTGTGATATATAGTAAAGATGTAGGATATATGTCTATCTATCTATCTATTCAGCCTGTGTCCACCCACTGCTGGGCCTCTTCTTTATTATAGCACTTTCCTCGGTCACTATAACTCGGTGATATTATTATCGCATAATTATAATTTTGCTTTTGCTAAATGTATAGAAAAACTATTTTGTATGAAAATGACGCAAAATAAAACATTTTGCTCTTTTATTGTTAGTAAAATAACAAATATGTTTTTCATGATTTTCATTCAGAAATTATTGTGTTATTCAACACGATTTACATATTTCTATATAAAAAAAATATTTGTCGCCTTTTTTGTACTGACAGAGATAAATAGAAAATATAGGCCCGTGAACAAAATAAAATTTTATCAAATAGGTGCCTTTCCAATACACATATGCTATATTTTATTTATCGCTAAGTGCAGTTACTAAACCATATTCAAGTTCTTCGTTCCTTCGCACTTAATAGTCAAAACAAAGCGTTTCGAAAAAGTTGTCCTCACCGTTCAATTAACGACCGTCAAGAAAAACTTAACGCCTTTACAATAGATCAAACGCACCACCGAAAAATTAACGACGAAACCATAAAAACCACCCAATCTCGCCACCCGCGATTCTCATAAAACCGTGCGACATTTTTAACTGCTCGACATTTTGTGCTGAGAATAACCCTCCAAGGGAACTTCGACTGTATTCAATCGGCGTCAAATTATGATACACTTTACGATCTTATTCGCTTGTAATAAGGTACAAAATCTTGCAAATTTTTAAACTGCGTTTGCAAAATTAAATCCTACAATTCATAGACACTTTAGCACCTTATTCAGTCGTAATAAGGCTCAAAATAGTGCATATTATTAAGCGTCAACTGATAAAATTACGTAAGGTTGAAATTCGAAGTGAATCATATGACGCTTGTGATGTTTTTGGTTTCACCGGTATTTGACAAGAGCGTTTACGACCGGACACACAAGAAATATGACGACTGGTAGTCCCCTATCGTAAATAAGGAACTAATAGTGTTGTATTGTAACATAATTATTAAAACGTTAGACAGAGTTGAGATGGCGTATCTTGGATTTTCAACCCCTCAGGAATCTTAGGGTCCTAAATCAAATGACGGCACGATGCCGTGAAAAATCTGAATATACTTACATTATTTCGATCGGCTTGAGCCGATTCCGCGTTTGATTTGAAGAGAGCCTAATGCTGTCGGTTCTTTTAAACTTACGATATGATCAGAGATCGGAAAAATGTGCGTCATTGTTATATATAATATATAACAATATTGTATATATAATAATATATTTATGTTTCCATGTTAACAAGTTGAAATTATTTATTGTATATATACATTTTTTTTTTAAACTTTGGTATATTATAATTTTATAATAGTTCACCATCGTCCTAGGTGGGAAAATACGACAAAACGGGTCTTAATAACTGCCTGCGACCACGGGTGTAACGTCACGCCTGAAACGTCTGGATAATATTTAACGTAAGTTTACGCGATTAAGACCCGTTTGTCATTAAAATATGGGGTATGTACATTTTTTTTGATACAATCTTTTATCGCCCACTGTTTATTTAAGGCTGAGTCATACCGGATGCGTGTGCAGCACGTGCAAGTGCGCGTGTGCGTGGCTTGCGCGTTGTAGCATAGGAAATGTCATAATAGATAGCACACCGCTTGCACGTGCGCGTGAGTAAAGGTGCATTCAGACCAAACGAACATTCGCTATTCTAACCCCCCACTCTACGAAATTCGATCGTTACACGAAACGTGATTCGTTGATTTCGTAGAGCGGGGGATAGAATAGCGAATGCTCGTTTGGTCTGAATGCACCTTAATTTGAATTCTGGACCACTTTGTACACAGCAATAGCCGAGTGAAATATAAGTACGGAATTTACTGAATGTAAAGATTAAACGGGTCAGTAATAACTCAGATGATGTATCTAATTTTCTACCTTTTATTCCTAAGGCGATTATGAATTTATGAAACGACCAAGCAAAATCCGGTTAACTCTTTAGCCACTTCACTTTAACCCCCATTCTATTATATTTTATGATGTAATTAATATACATCTTCAATCAAAAGTCAACTTTATACAAAGAAGAGTAAAGCTTATAACTCAAAAACGAGAAAACGTGTCTTATGTTGTTTTTTCGCTAACAAAACGTTTAGATTGAAAATATGCCGTCAATCAAAAGTCAACTCTGTATCGTCACAAATAGATCTTAAAAGAGCCATCAAAAGTTGTTTTTCGCTAGTTACAACGTTTTGCATGTTCAGAGAAGCAATATTTCAAGTTATTAGAAATACTCGAAAGAAGAGTCGTTAAAGTTTACGACCGTGTACGCTTTAAATATTAACTATGCCCTATATTAAACTTAACAGATGAGAAACACGAAAATCATAATAGGGTTGTTGAAACTACATTATGCCTTATGGATGTTAAAATGTGGCTTACTCATAATCAACGTCAAGTCAAGTCAAAAGATTCTTTATTCGACTAGGCCCCGTAACGAGCGCTTTTGAATCGTTAAACTAAATAGCAAATGAGATAAAAAAAATACTACTTCCGGTTCTAATCCTACACCACTGTTCCCGAGAAGAATCCGGCAAGAAACTCAGCGGGACTGTGCCGTATGCCCGTACTTATACCTATAAATTTCGTCGGTTGATAACTAAAGAGAGCTTTGATGTAAAAATACCTACTTGAACTATGGCATTGGTCTCACCGTGAGCTACTAAGCTATGAACTATCGGCTATAAACACGAACAAAAGACACGGAGTGCGTGTAAATAAAAGAGACACACAATATATTTTTGGGCGCTTGACTGAATATGAAGGTAATATTTTCTATTTCATGAATATGAAGGGTCCACGAAAAGAACATGTTTAGTCAATTCAAATCACAGAAGGAAAAACTACCTTACTTTTAACAGATTAAGTGTGAATTTGTCCTGATTTTTTTAAGCACTGGATATGTTTTTTTCGTGGGCCTTTCATATACTAACGATACTCCTCCTGGAGTATGTGTGGCTGCTCCCGCGTTTCCGCTACTGCAGCTGTGGCTGGGTCACATCCCACGAAGGTGGGACGGTTGTTGCACCAACATTTGGGGACGGTGTTGAGAGGCTGTTGAAAGAATTTGTGCGTTTTATTCTGTGCTTCTATGTAAGTTTTGCAGGTGTGCAAAAGTAGAAAAACCGCAGCTAATTCGTAATGGCGTGTGTACACTGTTGTCAAGCGGATGTGGGAGCCAACAAGCTTAAATCAGGGAAAATAGTAAGGGCGCGTCCACATTGACACTTGAAACTGTTTTCTGTCAAGTTCTGTTCTGTTTTAGCAGCTACCTAAGCGTAAGCATGAATAGGACTTTGTAGTACATTCCTCCTTAGTTGTCTTCTAATATAGGTACCTACAGAGTGATTTATATTCACCGTTCAATTTCGTTAAAATTCTAATTTTAGAGAGTCCGAGGTCATATTGATGAACTTTTACTAAGTATGGGACCGACACCCGATTGGAGAAAAAATATCAGATGTTCCATACATTTCCACCTACTAATATCTCAAGGTTTGTATATAATATAACATCAGAAGGCCGAGTGTAGGTAGTAACTTATAAAAAACGTCTCGATCGCGTTTACGTTTTCATCGTCGTTTGTATGAAATTGTCGATGAAAACGTAAACGCGATCGAGACGTTTTTACGCGACCGATAAGGCCGAGTGTAGGTAATAACCTACACTCGGCCTTTAGATTTTTTCTCGAATCTGATGTCGGTTCCATAGTAAAAGCTCATCAATATGACCACAGAATTAACCATCAAAAATTTGAACGATGAATAAAAAATTACCCTGTACAACTTTTTGACCTCGATGCACATTTTCCGCCGTAAATAACTACATATTTCCTTATACCCATAATAAAATAATAAACTGACACAGGTGTCTTACGGCTTACATGATGGTTTTAGAGTAAAATGGTGTAAAATGCGAAAGCGTCGATAGGTTTTGGGAGACCCTAAGTCACTACTAACCCCGCACGCATCGTAATATAACGAACCAGGGACCGGAACCGGTATTATCTCTATACAAAATAACGGTTCGAATTTCGTTCTTTTTCGTTTTTCGGTATATAAATTCTAAGCTCATTAGCTTATGTAATTTACAATATCATATTTATAAATTACTCCATTGAGTAATTTAAAAATATGATATTGTAAATTACATAAACTACTGATTAGTACATAAAAAGTATAAAACGTAAACCGGAACCGTTTTTTATAAAATAATGGTTCCGGTCCCTGGGGCGAACGTTGAAATAGCGAAAAAAATCACTTACCCACAAAAAATGTCGAGATCGCGTAACCAATTTGTATTAAGTTTTATTTCGCGTTTTCGGAACTTCATACTAAAAGTTATTCAGTATGACTTATTCATACGGTTATTAGTGACTTCGTAAACATCCTGTAGTTACTTATATTGATGTTCCTAGATTAAAGCAGAGTTTAGGTGCATTCAGACCAAACGAGCATTCGCTATTATATCCCCCACTCTACGAAATCAACGAATCACGTTTTGTATAGCGATTGAATTTCGTAGTTTTGAGTAGTATTGAGTAGGGGGTTAGAATAGCGAATGCTCGTTTGGTATATGCACCTTTTCAAAAGTTCGAAAGCCTATCGGCCGTCGACATATGGGAGGCCGCCCTATCAGGGTATTGAGTTCGAACGTAAAGGATACGTTAGGTTTTACTTGATACGGAATAGGTAATACTGCTCTACCATACCTTACCGATACTTGCAAATTCATACGTCTACTAGCATTAGTCTGTGAATTGATGACAAGGAAACGCAACTACTCTTATGTAATAAATACGGAAATAATTATTAACATTAGGAAGCATATACTTGCAAATAAATATACTTACTAGTGACATGAATGGATACCTGCCTCACACTTTACTGACCTTAAGGGTCGTTAGTATAGCAACATATTCATCTGATAAGCAATATTTATCTAAATATTACCGGCGTCATTGCGTTTTATGTGATAGCGCAGTTTATTATAGACATTTTTCTTTTTAATGCCTTCATTAAGTTAATATTAAAAATGTTTGCCGTGTGGCAGTAAGAATACATTTGTCACCACGTACTGGCCTGATAGGTACTATTGTCAAATTGCTATGGAGTTTTGATGTTACTATCCGAGAGTAGGCCGTGTGGTGACGGCAGGTAAGAATACATTTGTCACCACCCCAACTCCTCCTGCGGGTGTCGTAAGAGTCGACTAAGGGATTGAAGTGTCACTGATCACTATTTGATAAATATTGATGATGGTCAGCAGCGTCATCATAGTGGACACATTACTGCGATCGCCAATCCGCTTGCCCATAGTGGCGATTATGGCCATTTACCTCCTATTGCGTTTATACGAATAGTTAATAGGAGAGGCCTACGTCCAGTAGTGGGCTATCATAGGCTGATGATGATGATGAAAAATGTTATTATGAATTTTAAAGTAAACTGTAAATGAAGGGTCCACGGAAAGAAAATGTCTGGCCAATTCAAATTACCGAAGGAAAAACTACCTTACTTTTGACTACAGAATAAGGTGTGAATTTGCCCTGATTTTTTTAGGCACTGGACATGTTTTTTCCGTGGACCCTTCAAATATCATATTATGTCACGTACGTCTGTCTGTTAGTAGCCGTTAGTACTAGAAATTTGCAACTTCGTACAAATGTAGGTCAAACCATATAAAATCAAACCGCGATTATAATGGGATTCGACAGTACTGTTGTGTATAAGTCCATCTAGGATATATTTATAGTTTAAGTGCAGATAGTTACGGACAACAGATTAATTAATCATTCATGACTACGAATAAATGTCAGCCTCCGTAGCCTAGTTGGTAGAGTGACCCTGCCTACGAAGCTGGGGTTTCCGGATTCAAATCCCGGCGAGGGCATTATTTGTGTATTTGTTTATCATAAATATTATGTTCCTCGGCTGTCTATGTATTTAAGTATATGTATCTATCTATTATACATATCGTCGCCTAGTACCCACATCACAAGCCTCAATTGAGCTTACCGTGGGACTAGGTTGATTTGTGTAAGATGTCCCAAGATATTTATTTATTCACTACATACATTTATAAACATCATCATCATCATCTCAGCCATAAGACGTCCACTGCTGAACATAGGCCTCCCCTCTGGACCTCCACATGTACCGGTTAGATGACATACATAAACAACTCTATAGACATTTATAAACAACTCTTGGTAAATGTTGTATCATTTGTTGTTTTAACAGTACCTTCGAATCTCCTTGTGATTCCGGAGTGATAATACATAATTATTAATTTTTACAGCGTTTTTAAAGCGCGATCTAAATACGGCCTTACCTTTGCACAAGCGCAACTTGATTGTTTAAGAAACAAACGCTTTGGTCTGGTCACGCGCGCGTGATTTAAAAGTAAACAACTCGCAGCGCGAACAAAAGAAATCTGTCATTGTTGGGGCAACGGGCTGTCAAGAATCAAGGGTCACCTGCTCTAAGACAGGGGGACACTTCGCGTTTCCGCGGTGTCGATATAAGATACATCAGGCTAAGATCGGATCTAATGTAAGATCGGATGACCGCAATAACTACTAAAATAGTAGTCTTTTTTCCTCACTGGCTATATTATGCATGATGCCATTTCACCCCACCCCTCTCGCTAGAGAGATTATTATATTTCAAATTAATTTAAAATCAATTTTATGTTTTTTTTTAATGCCTGTTAGTTGTAAGATGTACCATGATTGTTGGAAAAAATAAGTAGTATTAATACTCAGTCGATTCAAAAGAGTTTGTTGCTATTCCAATTTGAATAAATAATTATTTGACTTTGACTTTGAGAGTCGCTAGTATGCAGCAACCGCTCAGCTGCATCAGTCGTGAGCTACGAACGTTTAAAAAAAAGTGTTTTTTTTTCGAGAATTTTTGGAGATCCGATCTTTAATACGAATCTATGCACCTTCTTCTCCTTACTTTAAAGGTGAAATTAGATACTAGTCCGATCTTAAGCCAAGAAGGTTTTTCGGTTGGGTGTCTTGAAAAAAAATATTGCAACTTTGAGTGTCGATTACTCCTAAGCTGTTCGACTGAGCGGCATCAAGTAAATTTATATTGGAAGCTTGATTTCTTTTTTATCACATACATCACACATCTGCGGGTAAAAATTTGTGAGAATAAATTTATGATTTTTTTTTTGGGCCATCGTTTCAACTCACCGAAAAATAGTCCGGTCTTACCCGGATGTACCTTACTAGTACATGCCGCCCGCACCGAAAACGGTCTGTTGGCCTACGGCGAACTCCTAAGTTGGCAATTCCGGGCATTTGTCTCTATTATACCAACGAAAGCGTCATTAGAGTGATAGAGACAAATCCCCGAAATTTGCGGACTTTGGAGTTCGCGGTTGGACCTCTTGATCCACTAATCAACACTGTTGCGCGCGGTAACACTGTTTTACGTGTCTTCGTAGTGCTTTATAGCGGACACATACACGTGTTTTTTTACGGTAGTTTGTACTGTAAAAAAAGTCAGCCTCCGTAGTCTAGTTTGTTTATAGTGACCCTGCCTACGAAGCTGCGGCATTATTTGTGTTTATCACAAAAATTTGTTCCTTGGTCGAATTGGTGGAATTTCGGGGATTTGTCTCTGTCACTCCAACAAAAGCGTCATTAGAGTGACAAAAAAAATCCCCGAAATACGTGGATTTCGTAGTTCGCGGTAGGGCCACTGCATGCTTAGCCAAGTTGCCAATCGCTAACGCTTAGTAGCGTATCGTAGTTTTCCCTCTCTGTCACTCTTTCATATTAGGGCGACAAATACAGTTAGCTGTATTTCGCTTACGATTGACGATTAAGCCTTAGCGATTGGCAACTTGTCTAAGGACCATGGTATGATAATTGATAATTCACTCGCCCGCGAAGAAGAAACTCACAAATCGCTACTCGCCAGGCTCACTTGGTGGGACTTACTTAATAAAGTTAGCAGTTGTAATAAAAACAAAAGTTACCCGTGATGTGCTTATAAGGATGGCACTCGGTTTAATCGTGACGTCACGAACTTCGGTTTACAGGTCAACTAGTGATGTACCATTCATAACGACCGAGTGGAGTCGGACCGCATCGGAGCGCACTTTTTTGTGATAAATTAATACTACAACCGGCAACTAAACAAAATCAAATTATCTTCACCCAATGCAATTTTTACAGCAATTTTATTTTATTTATGTACAGCGTAGCAGAAATAATTTGATAGGTATCTGAATTTAAAATTATGTTTAATTAAAGTTATGAATCCTAGTTAACTTATGTATAACAAATAACAAACTTGTACCTTCCCTATTCTAACCTGGATAGATTCGTTAGGTACCTTACATCCCTCAGAGCAGAAATAGAAGCCCCGCGCAGCGGGGCTTCGTTGACCGGTTCCCAGGTCTGAATTGCTTACTAAAATTATTTGGATAATAACAGTATTTTGACCATTGGGTGTTTTAAATGTTGGTATATAAAATTTTGGTTATTTAGCTTGTACTATTTTAAACTTAAGGTATTTAGTCCAATAGGTATTTTAAACTTAGGTTATTCATTGGTAGGTTTACTTCCTTAGGTATTTAAAAACATTAGGTATACAATTATCGGGTATCCTTTCTGTTCATGGCAAGAATGTATAGGTAACGTTTGTAATATGTAACTAGTAATATACAGATAAAATACTAAATCAATTAAAATTAAAAATAATGGTAATTCTGTGTTTTAATTATGACCGAATATAAAATATTACGTTAGATACAATGACAAACAACATACTATGAATATTCAATTTTTAAAACAACTGTCATAGACACTAATTAGTATACGGATTAATAATATTTGATTGAATACCTACGCTATGAAATTAAATTCTAAGAATTACATATCTGAACAATAAAAAATATACAAAATCAGATTATACAATGTAAGAGCTCTGAAAAATTTTCTATTTACCAATATTCTGCGAAAATGTTGTGTATGAGACAACGTACAACCATTCCAAATACAATTGGAAGTATAATGCGTTTAACGCCACAACGCTGCCCCAAAAATCCTGTCTTTGCGATGTCTGCTTATCTCAGTACTACTTAATACTATGTAAGATTCAAAGAGACAGCGCTTAATTAGATAAATCGCCGGTTCAGAGGCAAAAACAACAATTTCTATAAAACATGTTTAGCAGCAAATAGTTTTCTATGTCTTTGGCATAAAACACCGCCGATATTTGGGCAGTATCTACACTTTGCCATACATATAAATATATAAAATTTACAGTTTTTTTCATGACATCATAATTCAGAACGGTAGTGAAGTCACCGTGCTAAATATATACTTGTTATGCAGCAATGTTAGCAATTTGTGCAGTGGTCGTAAACGTAGGGTCAGCGGGATTTAGTACCACTCTCAACAGAAACGTCGTAAATTAAAGAGTTAGATGCACTACGCCTTAGTACTAGTGTTGGGGTCGTATCGATAGTTTGGTTCATCGATGACGTTCGTTTCGTACCAGGACAGTTCACAAAAAGTTCGTGCAATTAGTGCTAAATGCCCGATTTACTGTTTTCTTATTTGTTACCAATTATTTTAATGATAAGTAATTCAATTATTTACGGTCAAAGTTTGATAGATTGTAGACTTTTTTAATTATGTGAAATAATACACAAAAATATTGATAATCACACAAAAATAGGAAAATTAAACAGTCAATTCACGACCTATCTTATTGTGTTCAAACTTTTTGAGAGCCGCTCACCATTACATCAATAAGATCATAATCAGCAACAGCTGATAGGTACAGCCAAGGGCATATATACAATTTTCATCTAGACATAAATTACCATGTTTACATTACAATCTCAATTTTTTGTCCAGAATCTTTGATGGAATTATTAAACAACTTCATAGCTCTTCAATCATCCCATCAAAGATTCTACCTTCTTACTTTCATATTCACTT
The DNA here is from genome assembly GCA_025490895.1 of Thaumatotibia leucotreta. Taxonomy (NCBI): domain Eukaryota; kingdom Metazoa; phylum Arthropoda; class Insecta; order Lepidoptera; family Tortricidae; genus Thaumatotibia; species Thaumatotibia leucotreta. The sequence goes on from JALPQI010004824.1 coordinate 35,188, forward strand.
AGTCATATTTTTTTTTTTCAAGGTTTTTAAACCCATTCTGAATAAATGTGTCAGATACTTACTGTTACTTACTACAAAAAGTAAAGTAATGAAAATAGTTGTAAGTGCCTATTAATAAAATTACATAGACGCATTCGCAGACATCTTTTTTGGAATTGCAATATAATTTGCTTCATTGATAATAAACTAGATTCGAAACAGTTTATTTATATATTTACAGTGTAAAAACTGAAACTAGGAATAATAAAATTGCTTGAAATATTTGTCTCATGCCTCATCCAATTAAAATGAACAGAACAATCAAGTTCTTAACGGCCTAGGTACTCTCATAAAGAATTTTTATGGTCTGCAACGCTCATATACATAATGTATGTATTCCCGACTATAAAGCATAACTACGAACTGTAGTAGTTACCGCTAAATAGTTCAGATGTGAAACTATTTTTTTCTTTTTGTATAGCTTTTAGGGAAATATATTTCAACACCTGTTGACTGACCAAGTTACTACTTAGTTTTTATTTTATCATAATTAATCGGTAATTTAATGAAACTGAACCGATTCGGAATGGATTTAATACATCGTTTATTGGAACATTTTAAATATGCATATTTTTTATGCTGAAGATACGTAAATATACGTGCCTATATAACACGTACCTCTAAAATTACCCGCGTTTTAAATCATACTAGAAATACCATTTCTTTTAATCTTTCCTTCTTATTGACATTATGAGGAATGTTCACATATTTTAACCCTTAATTCGACAAAGTCCAAAATACTGGAAATATCTTATTTCTGTCGAAAATAAGGGAAATGTCACAAAAATGGTGATGAAGGAACATACAATATAGTTTTTTACATCCTGTATGTGTTAAATCTTTTATCCCAATCTTTTAACCAGACCAATCTGTTATGAAATATTTTTTAGTGAAAAGTGTTATCGATTGATACTATCGATATCACCAAATCACTTTTACCTCCAGCCTAATCTATCGCAGTTTAGTATATTAGCTTCGAGTCGAGCTGACGGGTCTGGAAATCAACCGTTTCTGATTCCGGCAGTAAAGTACTCTCATTTATCAAAAGGGCGTATCTTTGTATGGCTCTCACGGAGACATAAGCCCTTTTGGAAACAGGTTTCTAGTTTAAACAGTGGGTTTAGGAACATTGGTTCCGAGTTACGACTCCTGCCTTACGTGGCGCGGGGTTAAACGTCACACGTTGAACAAAAAGCTGTTTTTTACTGCAGTCACTGTGACTAGGATAGGTAATCGTTCAACGTTCATACTAATATTTAATTATATTCCACGCGAGCCAATCGCGATTTTCAACCGTTTTCAATTTTCTTTTTTTTGTATGTAGGTATGTTACCTACTATCCTCAGAGAATCGTCGACCAATTTTCAATTTTTTTTAATCGGTAGCAACTGACGTGTTACTGCTGGTCTCCTGGATGCTTAGCCAAGTTCCCAATCGCTAGCGTATCGTAGTTTTTCCTCTCTGTCACTCTTTCGTATTAGTGCGACAAAGACAGTTAGCTGCCTTTCGTTTAAGATTGACGATTAAGCGTTAGCGATTGGCAACTTGTCTAAGCACTCTGTTATCCCGAAACTAAGCAGATACCGTAATATTTTAATAGCGGTGCTTCTGACTTCATTTCCTAATTAAACCACAAGATCTAAACCACGACTTAAATTTACTTAAAAGCTCTAATTTACAGAGAACTGTAGCCGTACCATGAGTTGGAAAGTAAAGGATATGTTTGGTTTTACTCGATATGTAAAGCATTCTATCGCGCTTGTACTTATTTCTTGGAGCGAGCGCAGTATCCAGCTATGCTATTCTCTTATTCACACATTCTCGACACATCAACGAGCTCGACGACGAGACAGCCTTTACTTCGACGTCGAGCGCAGCACTGCGAAAAACGGTATTCACTAACGTAGAACAGCTCGTCGTCGAACTGTAGGCGGTAACTCTCGACGCAGTGTAGTTCCAGCTCACGCCGCATTCGTCGCCGAGCGCCAGTGTCGTTTAAAGTGCATTAGTGAATACCATTTTTAGGCTCGACGCTGCCGCAGCGCTGACACAGCGCTGACAGCAAGGCGGTTTCCTTAGTGAATAGCACTACAGTACCATGAGCTGCCGCTACGTTATTAACGAGCATTAACTTTCTATCCATCCCGCTCATACTTGGCTACTTGCGTATTGGCGCGAGCGAGCCGGATATAAAGTAAGCGCGCTTTAATAACGTAGCGGAATCTCATGGTAGGGCTACTGGTCTTAAGTACGACGTTGCTTGGAGTATAGCCTTTAAACTAGGGCTCCCGGTATCCGTGTTACCCGCAGACACGTGTACACGGATCCTTAGCACCGGCGGTACTAAGAACCCGAACGACACGAAACGCCAAGAAACGTTTCCAACTTAGAAACGTTTCCAAGCGCGGGTCCGCGGATCCACTTAGAAACTTTTCCAAGCTTGAGTCTTGCGGATCCATTGTAATTGAATATTCGAAAAACCTATGTTTTTATTAGTAAAAAGTCTGAAACAAAACAATACCTACCGAAAAATTCGCAGTTTTTTACGAATTACGCAGCTAGAGATTTTCTTTGTTGCAGGTTAAATGCGGTTCAATACTTTGTTCAAATATAAAATCGTACCTATATTTTAGATTGCCACTGCCACTACACATTGAGGGCGGACCAGACACAGGTACTCGGGTATCCGTGTCTTAATTACACGGTTCCTAATTAAACGTTCCCAACGGGTAAGAAACCCGTTTCCCGGTAGCAAAGAAACGGGTACACGGAAACGGGTACACGAAACCCGGACACGACCGAGAGCCCTACTTTAAACCATAAATCCGCCTCGTAAACTTTATCCAAGAACGTTACAAAAAAAGTACCAACTGTGTCCAGTCTCCTTTAAAAATATATTTTTAGAGGACACACACGTACGTTACACAACGAACGTATTTCCAACGTATTTTCATTAAAATGCATTTAGACCAAACGAGCATTCGCTCATTCTGTTCCCCACTACGAAATCAAAAAATTTCGACGAATCATGTTTCGTGTAACGAACGAATTTCGTAGAGTGGGGGATAGAATGAGCGAATGCTCATTTGGTCTAAATGCACAGGATCAAAATCGTTGTCATATTTTAGAAGAGACCGTGTGGTCTTGGTAGTTACTGAAAGAGGCGGTGCTCTTGTTAAAGAAAAAAAAAAACATTTATTTGTGACACAAATATACACATTAACAAAATGAACACGAATAAAAAAAATAATTAAAAAAATAGTGCCACCAAATGGTCTCCAATTCAGCATATTGCTCAGTCCAGCGCTGGTCTACCATTGGAGCCATTTGTGAGGTCACGGTTGGTAACATAAATTATATATGGCAACCCTCTTAACAAGTAATATATTTGTGAACGCGTCCGCCAACCACAGACACTAAACTCAACAATGACACTATTAATGACAGCTAAAGTTAGAGGAAAATTAATAAATAAAAATGTTAAATTAATGCATGATGATGTGTTCATGATTGTTGGGATTTAGATATATTTCCCATATAATAAGTTATTGTATCCGATGGCACAATGCGTATAATGGAAGAAGCGCAGTATTTTTATACGTCATTAATTGTTATCGATAAGTGCCTCTATTGCCCTGCTGCCATCACTTTTTTGCGCTGTTATATAAAAATATAATCAATAAATGTCAGAATTAAGGTGATCTAAATTAACGCTTCTACAGCGTGTTTTTCTTCATATACTATAAATTTACGACAAGCTTATTTAGGTCCAATATAATTAATATCTCTAAGAAACTAGTGTTTTAACTCTTACTGTTATGGAGTTATTATAAAAAATAAGTTTAATCACTGAACATGTGTATTGCAACCTTTATTACATTCTTACTTATTTTGGCATGTGCGGTCAGTCACCTGAGATTAACTTTTATTTTATTCTTAAGGTTCTCTCACACTTATGGTTCATTTATTATGTATGAAAACAAAAAAAAAACTTTTTTACCGAATTTTCCAAAAGTATATACCAGACAATTTCTATTAATGTCCCAAGTAACCTAACCTTAACGCAAATCGAAACGAACACCCTGTATAATGGTCTTTAAACGACCATTGATAGAATAGTAAATACTTAGAAAGTTACCTACATAGAAAATAACCATTCACTAAGGAAAAACTCCTGATTACCCTAAATCTCCGTATTTATTAAGTAAATATATAGGTACATATATGTATCCGTCTATTATACAATACATATACCGTCGCTTGGTACTCACATCACAAGCTTTAATTGGTGACGTGGGACTAGGTCGAATTGTGTAAGATGTCCCAAGATTTTTAATTAATTTATGTGTCTTTCCTTCATTGCATATTTAACATATTTCTACCAAGTTTTGCGCTTATCGATTACCTTCTTCAGATCTTTACTTTTTATTTTCGGACTTAGTTCGCCAAAATACCAATGAAATCGGGGCGCCATCTGTGTTTTATTTCATAACACGTCATATTCGATTGATCGATTGTGCCCCAAACTGAGGTCATACTGGCGTCCGTATTTATGCAACATGCTGCGCCTCATAACATCGAAATATATGGGGTGTGTATGTTATACATACGAGTCGCTTAACTTTAAACCCGGGTAAATCCACTCTACCAATAGAGTTCATATTTGATTGCAATTGCCTAGTTTTTCTTCAAACATCAACTCTATTGACAGACTGAATTTACCTGAGTTTGAAGTTAAGCGACTCATACTATATGTACAGTGTGTTAACATGTTACTGGCTTTTATCGAAACCGAGAAAGGCGATGCAGATTTTTAGCCGAAACGTGAACATTATTCGATTCAAAATGCGCGATTACGTCATTGTGAGCGCGATATGAATTACGTAGCGAGTAAAACCTAACGTATCCTAGTTTCCAACCACAGAATTAGATTTAGATAGAAGAAACAAGTTCATTCATTTGTATGGCGGCCGAGCGTGTCAGATTTTGTACTGAAGTTGTTACTTGTCTATGATTTTAAATATGTCTCAGGCCCTTGAGTATTCATATTTTTTTGTGTTGATGCAATTAATATTACTTAAGGAGGCATTATTAATATTTTGTTCACTTCAACTTACAAAATTTGACGCCCGAAAGCTGCAAGCTGCGATTAAAGACGGACAACTCAGTGGATTTCACTGAGTTCATTTGACACGCTAAGTCACAGAACAAAAGATACCTGGCCAGACCCTTTTGTGGCGTGATATTTTATGCATACATCGGTGTACGACACGTGCCAATTTGTAGTGGACCAATTAATAATAATTATTATTATTATTTGGAGCCTGACGTGTCCCACTGCTGGGCAAAGGCCTCCCCCCAATCTCTCCACTGGTCCTGGACAAGCGCTGTGTTTGGCCATTCCTTCAAGAAGGAGTCCAGTTCATCCCGCCATCGCCGGCGTGGTCTACCAGATGCTCGATTCGAGTTTTTGGGCTCCCACTTTGTGGTGATTTTGCCCACAGAACAAAATGATTTTGCCCCACAACTCATTAGGCATCCGGCAGACGTGTCCAGCCCAGTCCCACTTTAGCTTGGCCGCTTTCCGAGCTACATCAAGGATCTTAGTCTTGGAGCGCAGCGTGGTGTTTCGGACTCGATCTACCAATTTAACACCTAATATGCTACGCTCCATGGCTCGTTGGCAAACCCCGAGTTTGGACTTCTGGGCTTTGGTCAAAGACCAAGTTTGTGCAATTAAAAATAAATAAATAAATATGTTGGGACATCGTACACAAATCAATCTATTCCCACAATACAGTGCCAATTTATAATGGACCAATTAATAATAAATAAAAAAAAATATCTTGGGACATCTTACACAAATCAACCTAGTCCCACAGTAAGCTCAATTAAAGCTTGTGATGTGGGTACCAGACGACGATATATATAATAGATAGATACATATAGATACTTAAATACATAGACATCCATGACCGAGGAACAAATATTTGTGATAAATAAATACACAAATAATGCCCTCGCCGGGATTCCAACCCGGAACCTCCAGCTCGTAGGCAGGGTCGCTACCAACTAGGCTACGGAATGACAAATGTTTCAAGTGGCATCGGACCTTCGTATTTGAAATGGACTATAGCACACTGTAACTGCCAAGGATCCATAAACGGCACTGACGAGTTTTACGAGCGTTCTCAGAATACGTTATAACTCAATAGTAGTTATTAGCTTTCGGGCAATCTGAGAACGATTCGGCTAACGCTTTTACGAGTGCTTCTGACAAGTTGAGGTTTGAAGGTAAATGCCTAATAAATAATACTAAACATAATAACGAGCTCGTCACGTGATCAACAATTTTCATTGTCACGTGTATTACCTATCATTATCAAACCGGAATCAGAAACGGATTCGAAAGTACCATTAACAAGGCGGTCTTTTAACTATGGGGGGGGGGGGGCCCTGGGCAGTGGGCACCAGTGGGTGGGACAAGGATATTGGGGCCCCTTTCGAAAGGAAAATAAACGTGAAAATAAATGTGAGGAAAGTTGTCGATCTTTTGCCCTCAGTTACATGTATGGAGGGCCGAACCCCAATTATTTTTTTTACAATATAGTATCATAATTTTGTAGCGGTCCATACAACACATATTCTTACCAAATTTCATCACTGTAGCATTTATAGTTTCCGAGTAAATCGGCTGTGACAGACGGACAGACGGACAGACGGACATGACGAATCTATAAGGGTTCCGTTTTTGCCATTTTGGCTACGGAATCCTAAAAAATGTATGTGAATGTGAACTTCAGGTTTAAGGTTTTAAGTTGGTTATAAAATCAACATTGTATTCTGAAAGTGCGTGATTAATGATTATGAAATAAGTAAGTAATGCAAGTTTGCAAGTTAGTTTACATTTTTTTGACTTACAACTGACGAATGGTATAACTTCAAATACAATACCTATGATAGGCCTATAGTTAGTAGTAAGTATCACATAAGTTTACTTGACCACGCTCATTTAATGTTACTTTAATATCGAGAAATTGGCCGCTAATTTCAAATTTTCAATTATAGATGTAGGCGGAAAGGTTATAATTATACATTACCGATTTAATATTACAACGGCAAATGCAATTCTAGCTACTCCTCCCCGTGGGCCTACTATGAGTAGCCGCCGTTTGTTTAACGCGGTAGGGTAAAATGCTAGTAACTGGCCACCCTCCAGTAACTGGCCACTTTCTATAAAAAGGAACTCTGTGTACTTAAAATTAGAATTCATTTTGGAAGAGGGAGAAAAACGACATTGACATGACACATCGTTTTAAAATGAATTCTAACCATAAGCACGTAGAGTTTCTTTTTGTATATGGTGTCCTGGAGAGTGGCCAGTTACTAGCAATTTACCCTTTTTTCTATCCATCCCGGTCATACTCGCGTAGATATTGGTGCGATCGTGAGGGATAGAAAGGTCTTCGCACATTATAAGGGTGGATTTACACCAAACGAGCGATTGCTCATTCTATCCCCCACTCTACGAAGTCAACGAATTTCGACAAATTACTCTTTGTGTAAAGGTGCATTCAGACCAAACGAGCATTCGCTATTCTAATCCCCTACTCACGAAATTCGATCGTTACACAAAACGTGATTCGTTGCTTTCGTAGAGTGGGGGATAGAATAGCGAATGCTCGTTTGGTCTGAATGCACCTTAACGAACGTATTTGGTAGAAAGGGGGATAGAATGAGCAAATGCTCGTTTGGTCTAAATGCACCTTAAGACGCCTTTTGTCTAGTCTCTAATCTACAACATCGTATTAGACCACCTCTACGAAAAGGGCACCATGAAAATTACATAAGCGCAAAATTGTCGACAGAACAGTTAGTAACTTTTTATTTAGATTCCGTCTGAAATCATATTTTGTTGAAAATTTTATGGCCGTCTAAATTATGTATAATGAAAAACGATATTGTTATGGCATGTGATATACTTAATATGACTTTTAGCATGGAAAATTAGGTGTGCGGGTTGAAATTTTACAGAACATAAAAGTTATGGCATGCGAAATAGCGGCAAATAAGATGCAAATACAGCTACGGATTTCATTAGTAATCCGTTAAAAAATACTTTTATGGCTATATTGTTTTAAATTTGGTCTAAATTGCATAAAAATAAATGTCGGTAACTAATCTGACCATCGCCGTGGTCCCATTAGAGGGTCGTAAAATCCAAAATCATCATTTTAACTCGTAATCGTAAATAACTTAATATATGCCTAAACGAGAAACGACATGTTGTTTTCCACGAACGTGGATTTTATGATGAGCCTTAATTAGGTTTTTTAGGGTTCCATAGCTGACGGGTGCTAACACTATTACCATCATCATCATCAGCCTCTCAGTCCACTGCTGGACAAAGGCCTGTCCTGTTAACTATGCGTATACAGGTTGTAATCGTAAAGTTTCGTCAGGCGATTACTTCGTACTCGTACAGTATGTATAAGATATTAAAATAAAATAAATATCTTGGGACATCTTACACAAATCGAGCTAAACCCACGGTAAGCTCAATTAAGGCTTGTGATGTGGATACCAGGCGACGATATATATAATAGATAGATACATATATAGATACTTAAATACATAGACAACCATGACCAAGGAACAAATATTTGTGAATAAATACACAAATAATGCCTTCACCAGGATTCGAACCCGGAACCTCCAGCTTCGTAAGCAGAGTCACTACCAACTAGGCTACGGAGGCTGATAAACTTAATAGATGGATAGATTGATATTATATTAGAACATTTCAAACGGATATCGAAAGTGCATCCCCTAATGAGTACAACTACATTAATAACTTTTTTAATAAGATCATAACTATCCCAAACATCAATTTCAAATCCTCCTATACATTTACGACATTCGTTGAAAGACTAGTTTGTATGGTCTAGTTAAATTTTCAATATTTTATTAATTTATAAAGGTGGTTTTACCATTTTAATTATAGTTTACTTGTACAACATTGGCATGGTGATGCGGGTGGCGCAGGACCGGTCATTGTGGCAATCTTTTCGGGAGGCCTATGTTCAGCAGTCGACGTCTTTCGGCTGATGTCATGATGATGTACAAAATTAATCTCAAGCAGTTTTATCTGATATGGCACCGTCGGTCTACTTTGAGAGTTGGAAAATTTCTAATATATCTCATATTTATGAAATTATCTCCCGGGCACACTTAACGATTACACCCTGTATCGCATTAGGGGGTAAATGCCCATAATCGCCACGCTGGGCAAACGGGTTGGCGATCGCACTAGTGTGTCCACTCTGCTAATCATGATGCTGCTGTCAGCAATAGTCAATAAATAAATGGTCAGTGACACTTCGAATCCCTTTAGTAGACTCTTGCGACACCCACGGGAAGAGTTGGGGTGGTGATAAAATGTATTCTAATTCTGTATTTACTCGTAATTTGATTTTTTCACAATAACTTACTTGCGTAGAAAAATATTATAAAGGTGCATTTAGACCAAACGAGCATTCGCTCAATCTATCCCCATTCTAAGAAATCAACGAATTTCGACGAATCACGTTTTGTGTAACGAACGAATTTCGTAGAGTGGGGGATAGAATGAGCAAATGCTCGTTAGGTCTAAATGCACCTTTATAGATATGTCCGCTTCAAAATCTATAATATTGGAAAAGTGAAGTCTTTCAATGATCGCATCGCATCATGAGATTAAACAAGTAGAATGTATATCTATGCCTTTTCACAACATTCTCAAGTACATTAGCAACTTATACCATTCCTGATTATTGTTATTCCAACAACAAAACCAAACGGGATTATCTGCGCATGTATTTGCACAGGATTTTCACCCGAAGGCGTTGGAGTTTAGTACTAAATCTGGTTGCACTTGGTTTTAAGTCTGTTCGTTTATTTTTGAACGGGCAGCGTATTATTATTAAACATAAGTTAGCAGATATTTGAGAAACATCGTCTAATGTTACTATAGAGATGGAAACACGGATTGATATTGTTCGACATTGTATAACAAATGTGTTATTGCAATTATCACAGAATATACATATAATATGTACGCCCTCGGATATATCTAGACCCGGGATTGTTGCGGCAGTGACGTCACAATAGGGTGATTTGGGGATTAAATGAAATGGTAGAACAAAGTAATACCTACATTAATTATATGATTTTCAGATAGGATTTTGTGACAAATGAATTAATAAGATATGCAATACTATAGGTAAATTATCTTAGAGAGATTTTTGCATTTGTAGTTGTGTACGGTCAGCACATTAGGAAATAAATAATTGGGAACTTTTATATTTTTTATACTGCTTATAGTCACTTACACTAACTGCATCAAATAACATTAAACAATGATAAGCTAGAGACTAAAATAGTTAACAATCATTACCATAATATTTAATTCTAAGCTTCTTCAACTCCAGACATTTCACTCTAGTTCTCATCCCCACTTTCATCCGATAAATCTTTTGTATTAACAATATTCCGCTTGATACAGAAACTAATTCAGCAGGCGTCACAGTACTGTTCGGATTATTATTGCATTCATTTTTGAAATAGTTGTACAAATTATACAATAGTACATTACTACCGAGGCCGGGAAGTGACTGGTTGCCAGCCGAATATATGTAGACGGCCGAGCGAAGCGAGGCCGGATAGTATTCGGACGGCAACCCGTCGCTTCATGGCCGAGGTATGTATATTGCTTTTCTCAAACATGCAATGAAATGAAACAAAAAAATGTATCTTCTTTCTAAGAAATTATAAGTCAACTACATAACTAAGTCTTTTAAACACAACAAAAGTCAAATTCGACACCGACACCTCATTTTTTTTTTAAGACTGACCTGTTTGAAACTTGCAAATTTTTACTTTTAAAAAGCGGTATTAGACGACGCGGTCGGTTGGGTCCAATTAATCGCTTGCGGTGATAGGGGCTGACGGATCGCGCCGTCTAATACTGCTTTTTAAATATTATTTTGAGTAGTTATTGTACATTTATTTTAAATTATATAATTTAAATACCTAATTATAACTGCAAAAATTTGCCAATCATTTTTTTTAATACTAATATTACTTACAGATAATTATTGTCTGAAAGCCAAGATGCCAGGTCACAACCCTATGTCAAATGAAAATTAAAAAAGAGGCACTTGCCGGCCTAGGCCGGCAACGAGGTACTTCCCGGCCACTTTTTAGGCACGTAACTACAACATTTCATTGCATGTTTGAGAAAAAGTTCTTTAGTTTGGGAAGTCAAAGGCTCGACCATGTTTCAACATGGGAACCATTTTTAAGAACCTAAACAATATAATTATTTAGGTAAAAGTTGACATTCACTGACTTTGTGACTTTTGACAGTCAATATTATATTCTTCTTAAAATTGTGCGGAACCTTTTTTGGCCGTACAATGAAATTCAAATCTTAACTTTAGAATCCCTGTTAATAAACATAAACAAATACTACTACAGGTGCAAAAATCTCTCGAAAGTAATTTTACCATACGATGCAAAAGTTTACCTTGGGCATATATCAACATCGGAACATTTTTATTTAACAATGTTAAAATAATACAATATTGATAAAAAAAAAACACAAAATAAATACTTAAATAATAAAAATATAACAGACCTTATTTGCTGACTGTATAGTGGAATTCCAATTTCAAATTTAGAATCCGTGTACATATACGAACACTACTACAAATGCAAAAATCTCTCTAAGATAATTTACCTATATATACCTATGCATGATTGCAATACAAAGTTGCGGGCTTTACTGAAACAAAAAACTTTACATAAACGGTACAAACCCGAGTTTAGGGTTTCTCGGCGCTTATTTTTAGTTAACTATATGTAACCTAAATGTAACAATGATTAAATAAATAAATAAAAATCAACTTAACATTACTATTTTTTATGGTAGAACTTCACTGTACAGAGGCCCTGCCGCGAACCACGAACGAAGTGTTGCGTGTCACACTTACGTACAAATTCAGAAGTGCGAGAGAGAGGCAACACTTCATTCGTGGTTCGCGGTAGAGCCTCTGTACTGTATGACCTTTATCGCTGTATCAACAGAGCCATAATCAACGCTGTCTCCTTTACACTCACTATAATATAACCAGGCGTAAAAGAGATGGCATTGACTTTGGCTACCACATTTGAATATACATAAGCTCCAGGAAGCCAGTTCCAAATTCGTATCGTGCGAAACGAAAACATCGGAGGATATTTGTATTTATTATTTACAAATATTGAGTCATTGGCTGTACGGATTTGGGTTGGGAATAATTCCTCTGGATATTCAGTCTTGTTGAAATCGTTGAGGGGATTAATTTGATATAACCAAATATCAAAATACTATATGCCTAAATTGTAGAAATCTCAAAACAGATTAGTCTCATAATGTCTTAAACCTACTTCTCAAATTACCGTATTCCCCAAATTAACTTAAAACCAAAACTTCACTTTCTCAAAATGCCTAAAATGCAGTACCTATCCATGAAAACTGTAGGTACCTACTAAATTTAGTTTTTCACAAATAGTTAGCATTAATTAACTAATTTAATGATAAAGTTGATAATAAATTACAGTGCAAGGATTATAATACTCTAAGTAGCATTTTGGGTATTGAGAAATTGTCATTTTGAATTTTAGTTATTACGAACCAAACACATTCCGGATATTAGATGTAATATGCCAATGTCATTTTGGCATTTTGTTGTAGGTACCTACTGAAAATTAATATTTTTGGAATTTTAGACATTTTATTACTAATCTGTTTTAACATTGTGACGTTCTAAGAACATGGTTGTAGCGAACCGGGATCATTTTTTTCCATTCTGTTTGTAATATTTAATTGATTGATATTTCTCACATAAGATTTGGAACATTAATGGCCTGTTTCACAATATCCTAATTATAATTATAATTTATGCGTCTGATAAAATTTACTTTCATTTTCTTCAGACGTATAAAGGAAAAAGACAGCTAACATTTATCCGACAGGTTGATATGATGATATAATATTTTAATATGTACTCTATGTACATGTTTATATATTTTACGAATACACCGCGGCTTAGTCTAATACACCGCGTGTGTTCCGTTTCCATTTTTTTATGTGACGAAAGCAGACAACTGAGCTCTCAGCCCACCTGATGGAAAGCAGGAACTGAGGCCCATGTACATAGCGATCAGAAAATCGCCTATGCGCTGCCTATCCTGAAGACTTAGATGGATTGCCTCTATGCCAGTAATTACACCGGCTATGTTACCCCCGAACCGGAACACAGTACTAACTATTTAGCGGCAGGTTAACGGGTAAGACGGTGGTAGCTATCCGGGCGGACCCTGCACGAGGTCCTACCACCAGCAAAACCAGCGCCTTTCCTATTTATTGCTCCTGTTATATGAAACACCCGGTAAGTATATGAATCGTTATTATCTTGTTATGATCGTATCGTGATATTATTACGAGTACATTTAGTGTTCGATTAGCAAGTTTTTGCAATGATTACGTTTTAAGACCATAATAAGTAACATGACAACTTTAATGAGTATATGTACTTGCGTATAACACCACTAAATAGGCTCCTTACTAACACAGGCCTTTCAAGAGCGGTTTATAAAAACATCAAAATGTAGTAAAAATTAATAAGGTTATTCGGATTTTACTACCAGCTAAAGGTGCAATTAGACTTTCTATTCCTCACTCTACGAAATTCGTTCGTTAAATCGTTACACAAAACGTGATTCGTCGACATTTGTTGCTTTCGTAGAGTGGGCGATAGAATGAGCGAATGCTCGAATGGTCTAAATGCACGTTTCCTATGACTGTAAGTAGTAAAAAAGTGCAAATAGTAATTTGCAGTAACAATTGTGATGTAGCTAAAATAATTGCGTTTTTTATGCAACGTCCTCATTATGTCCTCATTTCATGTCAGACTCGTAAAGTATTATCAAACCGGAATCAGAAAGGGATTCGAGAGTAGTGTTGACACAACAAATGACACAATATTTACCAAGAAAAGAATTGTTTATAGATGTAGTAAGTGATTAATGTATCTATTGTCTGTAAGTCTTTGCACTTAAAGTATAAATATATGAATATAATTATGAATATATCCTAGATTTACTTATACACTGTTGTGTCAACGGTACTTTCGAATCCCATTCTAATCGCGGTTTGATTATACTCGTATTTGTACCAATGTCAACTAATTGGCACTCAGGAACTATGTATATTATGTATATCAAGTCAAAGTGACGCCATAAATCAACTCGTAAGAAATTTATTTCTTACTAGCGACCCGCCCCGGTTTCGCACGGGTACTATACGTCATATTAAACCTTCCTCTTGAAATACTCTACCTATTAAAAAAAAAACTCTTCAAAATCCGTTGCGTAGTTTGAAAGATTTAAGCGTACAAAGGGACAAAAAAAGTGACTTTTTTATACTATGTAGTCATGCTGTAGGTATTTAAAAAGTAAAGTTACATACTCTGTGGGATTTCATTATAACATCACTAAACGACACTCTTATGGAATCTCATACAATACTGTGACAATGACACTTATTTTTTCGTAAAGGACAAGCTCGAAGCTCGACCTCATTCTGCCACCAACACCATATAAGGCCCATTGAATGTATTATTATAGGGTAGACTAACATGGCAGTTCTAGAACATAATATACTTTAATAACACAACTAAACTAAGTATGAATGGGCTGTAAATGTACATTTAAAGGTAGATTTACTCCAGACGAGTTCATTCGTTACACAAAACGTGATTCGTCGAAATTCGTTGATTTCGTAGAGTGGGGGATAGAATGAGCATTCGCTTGTTTGGTCTAAATCCACCTTTACTGTTGTTTAATTTGCTGTCCTTGTAATTTTTATTATACTTCTGCACATACAATACAATACTCTTTATTGCACACCATAAAAACAGTAGAATAACAGATATACAGTCATAATTAGGTACACATAATTAGGTATTATGAATCATAAATATATGTAGTACATTAAGTACATCTATAATAAGTGTAATAACATAGGATTTTAGAGCTGTACGTATTCTGGCCTTCGGGTTAATGATTAAATCTCATGTTGGACTATTATAATGAAATCAACCTGAGAATGAAATAACATATATTACGACCACGTAGGTACTAGAATAAACAAGATAATGGTACTTATGGTACTGCCATAGAGTATACAAGGTATAACTAAAATTGATGATACGTTTAAGACTTCATTCAGTATCGCATTCTCGTTATAGGAAAAGTAACCGATTTTTTTGTGTGGAAGTTAAATGACAAACATAAATAAATGTCAAAATCGTTAACATAATTATTTTTGGACCACACAATATGCACTATATTTTATATCACTGATGCTCACTTCCAGTGTAGGGTTCCGTATTACGTTCAGTCAGACACACACACACACACACACACACACACACACACACTCAAAACACACACACAATATAGCGCCAATAACATTTTTTTTGACAGACTTATTTAAAATTATCATTCCGCTGGCACAACTCCCAGCTAAAAAAAACTGGGCTAGTTTCATTCAACGCATAAATTTTTACATCCAAGTTTACTACAAAAGTTTCAGTGTAAAGCTCACTTCACATTGTATAACTAATAACAATGCAGAAGCTCGTAAAGCTGGCTTTAAAACCCGCTCGGACCCGGCGCGGTCGTAAAATGGCAATTTTTAAGAAAACTCAGTAAAATAAGCATTAACGGTAATGGGAGCTTTAGTAATTTAATATCTTTACCCATTCGAAATTGGGCACTACTTTGAATAATTACTTATACGTAATATGAACATTATAAATATTTGTAGTCGACGTCAAAGATATCGTTACGATTTAGGTGCCAAAAATATATTTACACGACTCTATTGCCTTGACATTAAGGTCGTGTAAACTTATTTTTGGCACCTTAACCGTAATAATATCTTTGACGTCGACTGTACAATCAAGTAACGTGTGTCTTAGAAGGGAATAATCGGGTAGTTCTCAAAAACCGCGCAGTTAGAAGGTGTTGATACATTTTCTCGCCAGTCTGCCTGCGACCACCGGTATAACGTCACGCCCGAAACGTCAGGATTATAGTTAAACATACGTTTACGCGATTAAGACCCGTTGGTTGATAAAACACGTTTAAACTATTTTCATCAGTATCGTTTAAGGTCTTGATGATAATTCATGAAGAAAATAAACTAAAGGTCTCAACCATCTTAAGGTGCATTCAGACCAAACGAGCATTCGCTATTCTACCCCCCACTCGAAATCAACGAATCACGTTTTGTGCAACGATCGAATTTCGTAGAGTAGGGGGTTAGAATAGCGAATGCTCGTTTGGTCTGAATGCACCTTTAAAGGACGGCAACGCACTTGTAATACTACGGGTGTGGCGACGGTGATCGTTTACCATCAGGGGATACGTTTGCTCGCTTGCCTCCTATTCCATAAAAAAAACAATACTTACTTACTTACTAGATTGGCGCAGCGACCCAAAATAAGTCTTGGCCTCCGACACAAGAGCACGCCATTTCACTCGGTCTTGAGCAGTTTCATGCCAGTCGTCACCAGCACCCAGCTCGCGCAGGTCCGCCTCGACCAGGGTGCGTAGCCAAGTTGCCAATCGCTAGCGCTTGCTAGCGCATCGTAGTTTTCCCTGTTTGTCGCACTATTATTAAGGAGTGACAGAGAGGGAAAACTACGATGCGCTAGCAAGCGCTAGCGATTGGCAACTTGGCTAAGCATCCTGATCTTTCCAGCGATACTTGGGGCGGCCGACAGGACGACGGCCCGTCGGACGACCCAAGTATGCTTTCTTGACATTGCGATCCTCCTTCATTCTCTCAACATGGCTCTACTTTTCACTTACGATCAGGTGGAGTGGAGCCACTTTGTTGTGCCAACATAAAAAAAAAAGCCAACGGAGACGGTGGGCTTTGGTGTCCGTGTCTCCAATAATGTTCGGTGATCAAAAAAAACAATAGGTACAATTATAGATATTAAATGCAAATAAAAAACTGTTATTGTCAATGTCTGTATTAGCATAATAACCGGCGTCTGGTGATAGTCTCGTTGCTACAATTACCATAGATTTGCCAACTCGATGGAGCACATAAGAATAAGACGACTCCATCTGAGCGCGACCACCATTTCTTACTCTTTATTTAATACATAAAAAAAATCCTATATAATGTGTATCTGGAAAGGTGCATTTAGACCAAACATTTTTAAAAATATTTTTATAAGGGGTTGGTCCCATGCTAAAGGTGTATTTAGACCAAACGAGCATTCGTTCATTCTTTCCCCCACTCTACGAAATTCGTTCGTTACACAAAACTTGATTCGTCCAAATTCGTTGATTTCGTAGAGTGGGGGATAGAATGAGCGAATGCTGGTTTGGTCTAAATGCGCCTGAAAATGTAAACTAATATATCTAACTTACATTTACATTTGTTGTCTTTAACGGATATCTTGAAGCAAGTTCGTAGTTTCAATTTTACGTGATTACTGACAAATATATCAATAATTTAAACTAAAAATGTATGTGAACTCAACATAGATATACAATAATAACGGGATACACAGTCCGCCGGAAAAAGTGGCACAAAAATTAAGCTGCAAATTATGACAGTGCGGCTAGTTGCCTGCTTAGTCGACTTTGGGCCGCGAGTAGTGACTGTCAACAATGTGACAAAATGTGCCGTGAAGAACTGCGAAAAAACAATGCGAAAGTCAGGAAAAAAGATGGCATATACTTCTTTTGGTGTATTTTACGCATAATATAAGAGCATTTACGAGTATTCCTCGTATTTTCATGGTTTTAGTTAATTTAATTTGTTAGTATAAAATGACATGTCATGGAACAAAAATGTGAGGAGTCAGTATTAGGTCAATAATATTTTTATTTTATGGTACCCAAAACGTAATTTTTAAATTACAAAAGAAATGTATGGTGACATCAGACGAAAAAAAAATTCCGCTACGGCAAATAATTTTAATTTGTATTGATTACTAAAGTTGTATAAGCAGCGAATTTATAGTATCAGGTATTTATTAATATATTTTAATTTGAGATTCCCACATAATCTTCAGCGACGTTTAGGTACTATGGACCAATATTATAGCTCGAGATCGACGTGACGCACACTATAAGCCTAGTCACGCGAGTGTCGTATGCTCCGCTCATTTTCCGGTACTTATTTGAAATATATACCACCAGCAAAGGATTGAATCGAATTGTAGCTACTGCTAAACCAGTCTTTAACGTACCTATGTAAGTTAATTCGTTTAGCTAAGTTTCACATTATTTTCTCTAAAATGGTCGCATGGCCAGTATTTATTTACTTAAAAAAAACATTTGTTTTTGTTGCATAGAGAGTCTTTGTCTTCAGACCAATTATTATGCAGGTTATTATTTGTGTTGAATGTCAAAAAACAGTAGTAGAAAAATATTATTATCCATGTCCTCAGGTCCTAATTGACCTGGTTTCACTATAGCTACTACAATGTAATACTAGCATAAGTAGCATTATTTAGTACTTAGAAGCGAATAATGACAAATATTATGCTGTAAATAAACATATTTATTTTGATATTTTCTACTTCCTAATTCACATACGTCGTCTGTCACAATTATTTAAATTTCCAATAAAGCTACTCCCATCATTCTCTGTCATTTTAGATGTCAACCGTCAGGAGCTGTCAGAAAACGTCTAATCATAATTAAAATAGAATCATAGGTTTGAAAAGTTTTTACTTAAATAAGACTTCAATGTGCAGATTTGACACTTAATGTTTACGGCATTAAGCACAAGCTACGAATTTTGTATCCTAAAGTAAATAAGCAGTAAGCGATATTATCATCAACCGGACAAAATCAGCTCATGTCATATTGTGCCATGTTTTTTGATATTCTTGTTCCGCACAGGGTGTCTACCTATTTAAACGTCATTGGAACTCAAGGTTAAAGGTTTTAAGTTGGTATTAAGGCCAAGATTGTGTTCAGAAAGTGCTTGGTTATGGAATAATTCATATTTTTAGATTTGTTTGATTTTTTTCTACTGTCACACGGTATACTTACATGGGATTTCGTTGTATAAAATGGCGTACGACGTAAAGTAATATTTCACATTTACAAGTGCACCATATGTGGTGACATCAGTTTTTGTAACTTAAAGTCTGCTCCTAAAATATATGTTGACGATTTTAATCCTTATGTCTTTGGCGTTCGTTCTGTAATATATATATACCTACATAATATGTGTACGCACAACACGTGAGGTCTAAAAATAAATATAAGGTGCATTTGCTGGCTAAGGCTGCACCTCATCTGTCAAGGTTTTTCGGATCGGCTTAAGCCAGTCCAAAAAAGCTCATCAAAAGTCATGTCACTGTTATAAAGGCATGTGCACAAATCACGCAAGGATTTTCAGCTGTTTTTTTTTATTCCCCCGTGCCCATGGTAATATTTGGTACCTAAGGTTTTAACCTAGCTACCCCTACACAATCTCACTTGTATTTTTTCCCTAAATAGTAATTTATGAAAAAAAGCTCCAGATTTCATTCACGATAATCACCAGATAAAAAAATTAAAAACACCCATTTTCAACCGATTTCTCCTAGATCCTATCATCTGTGGTTTCCATCATTGGTTTCCTATCATCAAATCCTACTTTCTGAATACAAATTCTTGTAAATGAATGAAAATTCCCAAAAGCGCCATACATGTATAAGTAAGTATCACATTTGAAGAGATCCCTCGATTTCTCCAAGATCCCATCATCAGACCCCAACTCGGTGCCAACGGGACCATCTCGGAGTTGTACACGTTCGATCACAAAAAAATATTTAAAATCGGTTCACTATTCTCGGAAATATCGGGTAACATATTGTTACGTTCGTGGGGTGGGTTTTCTATAGAAAATGTATAAATAAGCCACTAATTAAAACTGAGACTTTAATTACTAATTAAAAGAACAAACACCAAACTAAAACACTGATCACACACTTAACACGTCACACTGTTTCACTTTTACGCTCTCAAACTCGCCGATAGAATCGCAGTCTTCGCTCTTAATGTTATCTCTTCGCTGTCTCGATTGAAACTACCCCTTCGGCCGGGTCATACCGGGCTTTTATACAAGCCATTCAAATCTACAAAGTACGAGATAATTCGATTCTAGAAAGTTCCCGAGTCAGGTCGGTCGGTAGGGCCCGTGCGCGAACATTTTAGGGTATAGCTGTCTCTTTCTACAGGTTTCTCTTTCACACCCGTCGAGAATGTTCTCTCTATAGCTGTCTCGTTCACATCCTTCCAGAACATTCTCTCGTGTTGTCTCTATCTAATAGTGCTTTCTCTTTCACTCCTATGGGAAATTTAGCTATATACCGATTTGTACTTGAGAGGCCCGAAGGGGGTCCTGAAAACGCCTGAAAACGGGTTTTCAGGTTATTGCGCCATCCGATAGAGGGTGTCCTGAAACGGCCTGAAAACATGTTTCAGGCGCCTGAAAACGACGGTATCTGGGGTGAATATTTGATTTTGTAGTATGTGAAAGAGGACCTTCTGAAACGGCCTGAAAACGCATTTCAGCCTGCTGAAAACGCTTCTAACATGTCTAAAATCACATTTGTAGTTTTTATCATGCCACCGGCGTAACACTACCCCCTCCTAAGACATGCTCGTCCCGAGCATCATTATTTCCGTGGTATTTGGCGAGCCGGTCTACGTGAACAATCTTGCATGGGCTTCGTAAATTCCTCCGTATCCGATACGTAACGTCATTGATCTTCGTAACCACTCTGTACGGGCTGCCATCCATGGTTTACCGTTGGATACTTTTTCCACTACTACACATCGACGACCTCCCTGACTTGCTGTTCCTGGTAAACGCACTGGGACTCGAACCTGTGCCTTTGGTAGGAGCACAGTTCTTCTAGAGCAGTAAACATTCCCACTAATTCTTCCTTCCATAGGAACCTCATCAAATCTAGTTTTCAGGACTCCAACTTCCATGTCAATTTTATAACCATGGCACCTCATAAAATCTAGTCCAATAATACAGTCATCAATTATGTCTGCAACAATCACTTTGTGCCGATAAACGTGCTTGCCGATTCTTAAATCCACTCCTGTCTCTCCCTTGATGGGAATATACTGGCCAGTGGCTGTAAGCAGCTGTAGATGCGTCGGTTGGACTACATGACCTCGAGTCAGGTGTTTCAGAAGCCAAGAATTAATCACCGTCCGAGAAGCTCCGGTGTCGATAGTAAGGTTACATGGTATTCCACCAATTTCTCCCTTGACGACCAGACTATTCCCGTCGTTGACTTGTGAGATCACTACTGGGACATTTCGACCACCAGCCAGCACTCGTCCCTTAGTCCTGGCTCTTACTCGTTTCCCTGCTGCGGCTCTGGTCGTACAGAGCCCTTATTCCTGGTCACAGAGGATTCATCTCGTTCTCTCCTGCTGCTTCTTTTCGGGCAACTAGTTTGTATATGGCCACGTTCTCCACAATGGTAACATCGTGGCCCAAACTTCCGATGAGGTGCAATGCTTCTTTTCGGGCAACTAGTTTGTATATGGCCACGTTCTCCACAATGGTAACATCGTGGCCCAAACTTCCGATGAGGTGCAATCTTTCTTTTCGGGCAACTAGTTTGTATATGGCCACGTTCTCCACAATGGTAACATCGTGGCCCAAACTCCCGATGAGGTGCAATCGGCTCCCTGGCAGAAATCTCACGTAGCTTATACGATCCTGATGAATCTTGGCGTACAGCTTCAACTTCTAGGGCATGAGCTACGGCATCCTTAAGGCTTTCGTGGTGCCCTAGTCGTACTGCCGCCCTTACTTCCAAATCTCGGATCCCATCAACAAATGCCTGCACCAGCATGGTTTTTATCAAAGAGTCAGCTGAACGTTGGTATGCCTTTCTGACCAGCTTTTCAATTTCCAGGGCCCATTGTTGCAATGTCTCATTACGTCCCTGCGTTCTGTTTTTCAGCTGAGCTCGGTAGACATGTTCCAGGTGACTGTCTCCGTAACGGGCTTCTAATGCTTCTAGAAGCCGGTCGTAAGTTTGCTCTTTTCCAAGAGCTTCTAGAATTGTAAGAGCCTCGTCACGAAGTGCCAGCGTCAGAGCCGTCATCGCCTGCTCCTTACTCCAACCGTTTGCTTTGGACACGGACTCAAACTGTAGCTTGTACGCCGCCCACGAAGATGTTCCATCAAAAGGAGGTGCCTTAAATTTTCCACCTCCCGGCACAGATATCTCGGGTGCGCAGGTACTGATGCCATTAGCTACTTTTAATTCAAGCTTCTGGAGGCGACGCTCAACCGCTTCCTCTATAACATGAATATTGTTCTCCATGTCACTGAGCTTCCCTTGGACTTCGTACATTTCTTGCTTCCATTCAGTAGCAGCCTTGTGCAACTCTTGAAGAATCAATTTCGACTGTTCTTCTTGTTTCCGCGACTGTTCTTCTTGTTTCCGCGACAGTTCTTCTTGTTTCCGCAACTGTTCTTCTTGTTTCCGCGACTGCTCCTTCAGGAGAATCAGAATAGTTCTGAGGTCTACGTCTTGAGTACTCTTAGCCTGCAAACCAGACGGACCGGGCTTGGATGCAGTATCCTCACATGCTGGAGGCTCTTCACGTACTGCAATATCCTCCTGCGCTGCAGGTTCCTCACGTGCAGTTTGGCTCCGGGTCACAACTCCTTTTGGCTCGGTCTCGTTGTCACGTGGCGTTATACCCATTTTCTATCCCGCTTCTGACACCAAATGTTACGTTCGTGGGGTGGGTTTTCTATAGAAAATGTATAAATAAGCCACTAATTAAAACTGAGACTTTAATTACTAATTAAAAGAACAAACACCAAACTAAAACACTGATCACACACTTAACACGTCACACTGTTTCACTTTTACGCTCTCAAACTCGCCGATAGAATCACAGTCTTCGCTCTTAATGTTATCTCTTCGCTGTCTCGATTGAAACTACCCCTTCGGCCGGGTCATACCGGGCTTTTATACAAGCCATTCAAATCTACAAAGTACGAGATAATTCGATTCTAGAAAGTTCCCGAGTCAGGTCGGTCGGTAGGGCCCGTGCGCGAACATTTTAGGGTATAGCTGTCTCTTTCTACAGGTTTCTCTTTCACACCCGTCGAGAATGTTCTCTCTATAGCTGTCTCGTTCACATCCTTCCAGAACATTCTCTCGTGTTGTCTCTATCTAATAGTGCTTTCTCTTTCACTCCTATGGGAAATTTAGCTATATACCGATTTGTACTTGAGAGGCCCGAAGGGGGTCCTGAAAACGCCTGAAAACGGGTTTTCAGGTTATTGCGCCATCCGATAGAGGGTGTCCTGAAGCGGCCTGAAAACATGTTTCAGGCGCCTGAAAACGACGGTATCTGGGGTGAATATTTGATTTTGTAGTATGTGAAAGAGGACCTTCTGAAACGGCCTGAAAACGCATTTCAGCCTGCTGAAAACGCTTCTAACATGTCTAAAATCACATTTGTAGTTTTTATCATGCCACCGGCGTAACAATATCTACTAACAACAAAAAAAATCAGTCTAATGGAGAACCTCCTCCTTTTTTTGAAGTCGGTTAACAAATGCCATTTAAATATTTATTTCAAAAATACGTAAACTTGACTCGTTATTTGAAGTGCGAAGATTTATGTTTCAAGAAAGTAAGAAAAAGTATCTAAGTACGTCGGGAAATATTATTTGACCGACTCTTACTCGTATCTTAATTACGACTTTTTGTTTTGCATCATTAACAATAGAAAAGTGCTAGACTGCAGATTGTCTAGTAAGTGTTAACGCAATACAAAAACTAACTTTGAGAAGCTAATTCTGAATCGTCAACCACCATATATTATGGCACTGGTCTCACCGCCAGCTATCAGGCTATAAACACGAACAAAAGATACACACTCTCGTGTATGTAAATAAAAGAGACACGGCGATACTCGCCCAGCTATCACCTATCACCGCCGGGCGAGTATCGCCGTATCTGTTTTATTTACACAGGAGTGCGTCTGCGTATAGTTCATAGCTTAGTAGCTCGCGGTGCGACTAGTGCCTATCAAAGAGTCTCTTTTTATACACTTGTATGGTTGACACTTTGACACTATTGACAGTTTATTTTTCCGAATATAGAACGTGTATGCTGTAGTGTTGACATAAAAACTAGCTTACCTTTAATTGACTAACGCCGCTAAAGAGTATTTACAAGTAGTAAACTGCTAATTGTTCATTAATTATTATACATTATTACAACACGTTATAATTGCAATATTTTTTGTTTTCAATCATTACCATTTCAAATATGCAATTGTTCTTCGGAATATCTAAGGTTTAAAAAAAATCGAGAACTTGTTTATGCAAGTTATGTTAATTGCTAGGAATAGTTCAACATCCGTTTCAATACATTTATTTGCATAAATATTTGTCAAACACCATATGCTCAACAGTCATCATAATTGTTCGTCTTACATTTAATGAAACTTAAAGGTGCATTTAGAATTTTAGACCAAACGGGCATTCACTCATTCTATCCCCCACTCTACAAAATCAACGAATTTCGACGAATCACGTTTTGTGTAACGAACGAATTTCGTAGAGTGGGGAAAGAATGAACGAATGCTCGTTTGGTCTAAATACACCTTTAGCATGGGACCAACCCCTTATAAAAATAATAATCACCAAATTAAAAACGGAAACGGAAAAAAATCGGTTCACGATTCTCGAATATATCATCGAATACATACAAAAAAATCTGTCGATTTGAGAACTTCGTCCTTTTTTGAACTCCGTTAAAAAGTTAGCGCCATTAGGAATTGATTTTTGATATGCATATTTATGTATAGAAGCACTGTTTATAAATAAGTGTTGCTGTTTTCTCGGTATTAAGTAATTTTCTCGCGCCTGCGGTGTAAGTTAGAACCGGTAGTAACTTTTTTCTTCGCTAAGTGTGGGTAATGCTATAGTTGAAGAATAAATATCTCTGGAATCGCTTGCCAGTAGGGCCGCGAACGCGAACATCGACTTAACAAAAAATACATACATTTTGAGTTAATGCTGTTTTGACAAAGGGGTCTTAATCGCGTAAAATTACCCTCATTTTGATTAAAATTCCGATGTTCTTGAAATTTAGAAACATCGGAATTTTAATTAAAAAGGCACGGAATCTCGTCCGCGTGGAATCCCGTGATTTACAAATGTGACCGTGGGGAAACATCAATTTTGAAGCCATTAGATGTTGTGAGTGTTGTGTAGGCCTAGTGACAACCCTATAGACTAGCGGCCCATGCTGAAAAAAATATGGGTCATTTGAACCACCAGGTGACCTATCTAGAACGATATAAGAGCATAAAATAATAAGATTCAGCACTATGCCGTCACTTGTAAGCTGTCCAACTGACTCCTGGTGAGAATTTAAAAGTACAGGTAGAATGAGTACATTTTGGTCATATATTTTTGTACGGCATTCTTACCACCGATAGATCAATGAAAAATAATAAGAAAACGCACAATGCCGTACAAAAATTGTGCGCCACAAAGTATGATTTTTACTTTTATTTTCCGACAATCACCAGTGTAAATTTGGCCATTTGATTTTGTACGGCATCTGTGTCATA
>JALPQI010004825.1:0-56839 GCA_025490895.1 Thaumatotibia leucotreta
AGTGTAAATCGTTTATGATGAGAAAACAGGACAGCAAGTTTTCGAGTGTTATCACCTTTATTCGAGTCTCATTCTTATAAACGAAGGATAAAGATCTTATGGACTGTTGTATCATAATCAGTGACATGTTCTTTTCGATTTACACTATGCTAAGGCATATGTTTTCGTTTAGTTTTACAAGTTTTGGCAAACGACCCTTTAATCTAGTTTATTATTAAAATTACATGAGCCTTGTATTTTTACTGTAACCCCCTGCCGCCCAGGCCATAAAATTTGCCTGAGAATTTTGAATTAATAATGTAGGAAAGAGAATAGAATTTCTTTTGTTTAAGGAGACCTTTTAATAGGCCTCTGGGCGGCAGGAGGAATATATTTTTAATACCTAATTCAGAGTTTTCATACGATTTGCTCAGCATCCAATTCACACATGTGCAGTGTTTTTCTGGTTCTAGTAGCAGACAAATTTACCCAACTTGACAAAACTTCGATGGCGTTGCGGTATGTACATCGAGTTCATAAATATATGAGCTAAAGGATTCAAAAATAAATGAGCATAGAAAGATACATATGCATTTGAACAGATTTACCAATCACAAATACATATTACCTGTCATATTTATCTGAGCATGTCTCACATAAATATGTAAGCAACTGAAAAGTCATAAATATCTGTACTAATATTTTTCAAAATTATATAACTGAAACCAAACTGAAACTCAACAAATATCTACGCAAAACTTTTTCCGTATATTTTGACAATCATCGAAAAGAGTATCGTACTGTCAAATCTTACTTTTGTCTCTTCCACTTTACGTGTGACGTCATAGAAGTGTCATTAGTATTTGCTTGAGGCTTTTTACCCATATTTGCCGTTTTGTATTTTTGATTGACTTAAAAGAGTTTGTTATCAACTTTAATGACTGACCACTTACAAATTTATAAATGATACGTATATTGGTACTTTATTTCCTGCCGTGTATAGAGCCGGGAAATTTCCCGCCAAACGTTGGGGCAATATTTCATTAGCTAGACTCTAGTAAGTGTAAGAGTAAGTAAAAATTTCAATGACAAATTTTCAATAATTATTATTTTAATTAGGGGCTATCAAATAAGTCTGTCATCTGTCAAGTAAAAACGCGCATAGCATTTTGACATTAGGTACATGGCTTACTACTCCAATGAAGGCGTCTTTAGAGTGCTGACAGAGACAGAAATTTGCGGATTTCGAAGTTCGCGGTAGGGCCGCTGTACCAACATTAAATTTGTTACATCCACATAGGTACAGTCGAGTGCATTCATATATAGACACATTTGTAAGCGATCAGTATGGAGAAGTGTATATATATTAATGCCCTTGACTGTACGTAAAATTTATAAAATGTATTGTGGACTTTGTCGTGATTTCTGTATGAAACGAAGTTTTTCTATTGTTATTTTATGTTTCACAAATAAATATTCGATAGGAAGTAAATGCGCTTATATTTATTTAGTGATAGTGCGTACTCTATTAGTCTAGGGCGTTTGTTTATTGTATGAAAAGATGTAGAGCCATTTTAAATGATTGGTTTTGTTTGGCTCATTGTGTTTATTGCTTGGCCCTTTTGAGCATTTTAAAAGTTTAATGCAGCGGAATAAAATGGATTCTCATACATTTACTTTAATCTTAGGAGTAAAATGACCAGAGCTTTAACTTTTATTTTTGAAAAAAAAGAAAATGAATTATTTTCTTCGGTTACCGCGAGGATTACTCATGAAATAAAACTATGAAAACGGATAAACTCCATTGTCAGTCATCCGCAGACCACGAACCCTGTAAAGTGTTCGAAACGTCGGAATGAAGTTAAAATTAGTTAAAATGAATTACTTTTTGTCTTCAATTTATGAATAAAATGCGGCCTTTTCCCAGCATGTTTGAGAAAAAACTATTTAGTCATAGTGTGTACTTGACATCTTATCTATCAAACAAAAGTCAGGAATACCGGTATTAAATAGAGGTATTTAATATCGTTAATAGTGAATATATAGAGAATAAGATAAAAGCGGAATGACAGCATTACCTCTAATTCGAATACAGGTATTGTTTTTTTAGCGGTAATCGTTTGACAGTTCTAATAGGGGTATTCAATAAAACCGGTTGTGCAATCCCTGCGTGCCAGCAAAAGCATCTGACGCTTACTCATACAATGGAGTTGACTAAGAAAATTTTAAATTTTGAGAAATTTAGATCACCCTATAAAATAAATACTATTTAACAAAACTAACAAACTCCTTTCCCAAAACCCATGACAATAATTTATGTAGTTATATATGAGCAAAATATCGTGATTCAAATAAATATTCTTTGTTGACATGTTGTGTACTTCCACCTTGTCAAGTTGTCATGAGTTGGAAAGTAAAGGATACGTTACGCTTTACTCGATACGTAATGATTACTTAAATAATTTTTCTCAAACTTGCTACGGAATGTTGATGTTACTTACTTTAAATTAAACCCGGAAATACTATGTATCCGGTGGCATATGCTAAGATGATATGTAAAGAGATTTCATGTATTTATTTCACACCTAGGACTGCAAACAAACTGTCTTTTGTTTTGAAACGTCAAATTGTGACACTATGTCTTGACATTCAGCCACAGAAAAAAAAATAACCTAAGAACTAATGTCTATACCACCAGGTAAAAGGATACCCCAAACAGATTAAAAAAAAAGCTAGGCGCGAATGTTTTTTTTTTAATGTTGTACGATACTGTACCATTGGTTTATTCACAAATCAAATAGTATGGTTCGGCGAAATCAGTTCGTTTTATTTCATGGCAAGTTTGAGAAAAGCACTATACAAATCTCGGCGAGAAACAGGGTTACAGGCCGCGTATCCCTATCTGGCCTCAGTTTCTTCGGCCAGATATATCTACTTGGCCTGTAACCCTTCGTTTCCCGTCCTCTATAGTAATGTACTATACTATCAAATTTATCAACAAGATGAATTAAAAACCACAATGTTAAAAATTAATAAAAAAATCAATAATATATTTTTAATTGAAATTTACAGAGGGAATACGAGTAGACTTTATTTTATCTACTTAAGGATAATAGTGATTGCTATTATTTAATGAATAAAATATAGTTAAAAAACACACATTCAATTTATAGTAAATTAAAGGGAAATAACAAGCAAACGAGATTGTTTTGCGTCTTCAAACCGGTAGTGATCGCAGCATCTACGCGCCAAAGATGAGGTCATTTTGCATCTCAAATTATCATAAACATCCTGATGATGAGACTTTATTGACTAAATTGTTGCTTATTATCAGTAGCAATTAAATACAATCGTAAAATCCACAATTACTAGTAATTATTTGATGTTCAACAGTACTTCGCAAATATGATGGACTGTGGTCATAGTTAGAAGCGTGGCGACATGTAGATCCAAAGATCGAAAGTTCAGTATTCAATGTTCTTGGTATTAAAATTAGGTAGTATGGTAGTAATGGACCCGGGTGGTTATGTGGGACTCCCAGGGCTGATGAGGCCCTGGTATACCCACTAAAACCCCACGGTCTTCCGACTCGCCGCATTTGAGCGAGGCTACGGGAACTCCGAAGAACACTTCCGTGACCTCGCTGGCGGCTATCCAGACATCGGACTCATCGCAAGGAGTTTGTACTCCAGTCGTCTGTAGGGCGTGCCTATGTTTGCAGCACGCATTCCGTCTCTGGGACCCTTGTGTAGATGACTGATGTCCCCGTGTCAGCCACCCACAGGTACCCTTATGAGCTGAGGCAGA
Source organism: Thaumatotibia leucotreta (assembly GCA_025490895.1). NCBI lineage: Eukaryota > Metazoa > Arthropoda > Insecta > Lepidoptera > Tortricidae > Thaumatotibia > Thaumatotibia leucotreta. The sequence continues at coordinate 3,787 of JALPQI010004825.1, forward strand.
CCTGTATCAACTCCATGCTGATTCATGGCAGGAAATCGCGCTGGATCAGGACAAGTGGCGTGCCTCGTTTCGGAGGCCAAGATCCTCTTTGGGTTACTGAGCCAAGCTAGTAAGGGATGTCGTTATACGAAAGAGGAGAAAAGTAATCTCGCTTCATCGCATAGTTGTGTACCTTAGATTGGTCCATATTCGGCTAATGTGTACTGCGGCCTTCAAATGTTGTATACAATTTAGTGTAAAAATGTGAGTTACTTTGGCACAGTTCATGCAAATAAAAAAAAACCGGCCAAGTGCGAGTCGGACTCGCGCGCAAAGGGTTCCGTACCATTATCAATTTATTATTAAAAAAATACAGTTAAATCAGCCTACCTCAAAAACTATAGGAGATAATTTTATCAAACCAAAAATCGTTGATAGAGTTTATTAATGTGCATAACATATATTTTTTTCAGAATTTTATATCGCGTAGTTTAAAAAATAGAGGGGGGGGGGGACACATTTTTCAGACTTTGAGACCTGATATCTCAAAAAAAATTTGCTTAAATAAAAATGTGATGTATAAACCTTGATGTCATTTTCAAAGACCTTTCTATTAATACCCCACACGCTTATGTACAACTAAAAAAAAAATTCTATCCCTCAGTTACATGTATGGAGGGCCCCCACCCCAATGGTTTTTTTTACAATTTAGTATCACATTCCTGTAGCGGTTCATACAACACATATCTTTACCAAATTTCGTTACTATAGCTTTTATAGTTTCCGAGTAAATTGGCTGTGACAGACGGACAGACGGACAGACGGACATGACGAATCTATAAGGGTTCCGTTTTTGCCATTTTGGCTACGGAACCCTAAAAATTAGGATAAAGCGACCTTTAAAATTCTTGCAATAAAACACAAATAGGTGGAATTTGGAGGCAATGACTCCGAACCAGTTTTAAAATCATATCGGCATTTAGAATGTCATGGGAAACCTGAAACCTGGCCAAAAAGGATACATTAAAATACCTAAGGTTATACAGGTACGAGTTTTACTGGATCAAAACGAGTTTTTGAACATTTTGCTGTTTTATGGCTAATTCAAGCTAAAGAACGTTCAATAATGATTCAAAAATGCAACAAAAAAAATTTGGTAAGTCTTTGGCGTGTTTACCGCCCCAACTCTACTCGTGGGTGTCGTAAGAGTCGACTAAGGGATTGAAGTGCCACTGACTATTAATTAATTAAAGATTGATGATGGGCAGCATCATCATAGTGGACACATTACTTTGTATTGTTGGCCTACATGTAACTATAATTTATTCTAAACAATCTCAGCGAGCTTCAATTTTTCTCCATATTACCGTTTGTATTTCCAGTAATACAATCAACTGTATGATCACACCACGTAATACATTGTACAATTATTCATTACGAGTAGCCATGGTTAGTTGGCTTGATACAATCTTGAGGACCTACCTACCCACGATCGACATGCTGCCTCTGTTGCACCTGCAAATTGATACTTGAGTGGGATAAGGAGGCAAAATGTCGATTGTGAATTGTGGTAGCTCGGCACGTTTGACATACTTGGCAAGCCTTATGAGGTAATGGATGAGATTTGTGTTCCTACTTGATGATTATATCTGGAGGCTTGTTTATGAAGCATTTGAGTTGGTAAATATTTGTTGATTGCATGAGTACATTCGGCTACAAAGCGATGTATCCATTTTTTCACCTTATTACCAAACAGTATATAAGCAGATATAGTCGACTGTACTAGTCATAATAGTGAAGTAAGTGGTCGATTAATATTAAAATAAATGATGTTTTTGCGTATGTAACAGAACAAAACACAAACAACTAAAAAAAATACTTTCAGTCACATAATCTCCGATGACATATCAGTTGAGTATCTCATAAAAGCGTCTTTTTTAGATCATATTAATCAGTATCACATATTAATTTATTTTGCGGAAATATATTGTCATTGGAGTATGGTTCAAAATAATGCGATCTCGAAATTACACGGAACATTTTGATCTAGAGGTTTTAGGGTCAACCTCAAAAGTATCTAATCAAATTTAGATGACTACTAAATCCGCCGAAAAACAGTATGAACTTTACTATTGAATCATCGGTTTACTGATCTTACTGAATGTTAACCAGTTTAAAAACCTACTCGACAAATACGTCAGTCATAAAGAAGCACTTGAAAGCAGAGCAATGATACAGGCAGGCAACAGTTATAGGTACAACTGCTTGCCTGCTTAGGAAATAATAATAATACTTTATTATTTATGTCATAGTCATAGGTGGGTCAAAATTCTTTTCGTTGTCTTATTTCATACCACTCTGTCACGCTTTTAGTTGCTGTTTCGACTCAGTATATAAAAAAAAATCAGTGCACTTGTATGTCTTTTTCACGCTAGATTTTAATCCATACATCAGAAATTGAAAACAAAACATTAAGTATCTCATACAAAAATCACCACAGCGTCACGTTTTTTAGGGACACAAAGTAAAACAACGAAAAGAATTTTGACCCAGGTACTCCCATAAAATATGAGCAATAGGTAGGTACGTAGAAGGAGTTAATCTTTCCCCACATCAATTCCAGATGCTGTACCTTTTGGTCCTCCTCGCAACCCTAGCGCTGTGCAGCGGCGACGTGTCCCATCTTCAGCATGAGCAGCATCAGACCAGCACTGAACCGCCTCCAAGACCGTATGCCTTCGCGTATACTGCTGGCAGGTTCCCTGGACATACGGATAGGCATCACGCTGAAGTTAGTGATGGCAGCGGCGTAGTCAGAGGTGAGAACTTATGATGTGGCTTTTTCATACCTTCTCTGAGACCATATACGATCCTGACATTCCTTGACTGTACTGAGCTACTCAACCTATACTGCTGGCAGGTTCCCTAGACAGGCATCACGCTGAAGTTAGCGATGGCAGCGGTATTGTTAGAGGTGAGAACTTATGATATAGTCTCTAATGATATATGCGATCCAGTAGACTGTAGCCAAGCAGCATCAGACAAGCACTGAATCGCCTCCAAGACTGTATGCATTCGCGTATACTGCTGGCAGGTTCCCTGGACACACGGACAGGCATCATGCCTATGATATTGTCTTTGATGCTATTTGCGATCTAGGAGACTGTAGCTAAGCATCATCAGACCAGCACCGAACCGCCTCCAAGGCCGTATGCCTTTGTGTATACTGCTGGCAGGTTCCCTGGACACACGGATAGGCATCACGCTGAAGTTAGTGATGGCAGCGGCGTAGTCAGAGGTGAGAGCTTATGATGTGGCCTTTTCATACAATCTCTGCTGATATATGCGTTCCTGATGCTTACGCAGTAGACTACTGAGCTACTCCAGCAGCATAAGAAGTATCCAAGCACTGAAGCTCCTCCAAGACCGTAGGTCTTCGCGTATACTGCTGGCAGGTTCCCTGGACATACGGACAGGCATCATGCTGAAGTTAGTGATGGCAGCGGCGTAGTCAGAGGTGAGAACTTATGATGTGGCCTTTTCCTACAATATCTGTTGACAAATGCGTTCCTGATGCTACCCAGTAGACTACTGAGCTACTCCAGCAGCATAATAAGTATCCAAGCACTGAAACTCCTCCAAGATCGTACGTCTTCGCGTATACTGCTGGCAGGTTCCCTGGACATACGGACAGGCATCATGCTGAAGTTAGTGATGGAAGTGGCATTGTTCGAGGTTTGAACTTTTGATATGGCCTTTTCTTACCTTCTCTGAGACCATATACGATCCTGACATTCCTTGACTGTACTGAGCTACTCAACCTATACTGCTGGCAGGTTCCCTACACAGGCATCACGTTGAAGTTAGCGATGGCAGCGGTATTCATATTTTAAAGACAAACGGGTCTTAATCGCGTAAACTTACGTTTAATTATATCCTGACGTTTCGGGCATGACGTTACACCCGTGGTCGCAGGCAGACTGACTGCTTGTATCAGGACATCGTGGCCCTAAAAACACGTTTAGCAGAAGTTATTTTGAAATTTGAAGCCGCCCAAGTCACTATTGCCGAGTTACGTGACGAAGTTGATAGTTTGCGGAATGTCTCGACTCGGCCGACGGCATCAAATTTCAAGAGCGCTGACCGGCCCGCTACAATTAACGCTGAGCCTGTAAGGCCTTGGTCGTACTGCACACGCCGCACGCAGCCGACAACGTTCCGTCGCACGCAGCGGGTGAATGGTGTGTTCGAGAATGCTCGGGAGTGGTCGTTTTCGCCCGCTGCGTGCGGCGTCCCCCCGCCATACATCATTCAGATGCTGCGTCCGACGGGACGTTGTCGGTAGCGTGCGGCGTGTGCAGTACGACCGTGGCCTAAGATCGCGTGCTGCTGACGCTGCTCCATGTGTCGCGGCCGCCGCCCCGCCGCCCGCGCGTCCCCCGCGCGTGCCGCCGCCTGTTGCGAAGTCACGTCGGCGTAACTACGCTGACGTCGCCGGTCAGCCTGTCGCCGCTAACCGGGCCACCTTGCCTCCTGAGGGAACGGGTCCCAATACTCCCAATAAGGGCAAGGCCTCCGGTATCTTTGTGGACAAGGAGGGGTTCACATTGGTGAAACGGAAGAGCAGGGTGCGCAGGGCGCCTCGAAAGACTCTGTGTGGCACCGCCGAGACGGTTAATTCTGGTCTTCCGGTTGCAACACCGAGTAGGGCGCTCTACGTGTCGCGCCTGCATTACTCCGCCGTGCCCAACGATGTGGTGGAGTACGTCCGCCGAAAGACAGGTTACTCGCTGAGGGTGCAGCAGCTGCGGTCGCGCCACTACGTGCACTTCAGCTCGTTCGTGGTGCGCGTGCCGCGTCCGCTGCAGGACACCATCGCGAGTGCTGACTTCTGGCCGAAGGGCGTCGTGTTTCGGCAGTTCCGAGGCAATCTGCCGAATTCTACGCCGGATCAGACGACGCAACGGGGCCACGTCGTTACGTCGCCTAAATCTAACTAGTTTTAAGTTGTTTTTATATTTTTTTTATATTTTTGTAGTTCACAGTGCCTTAGTGTTATAACTGTAATGCTGTGTAACTTATTTGAATAATAAATAAATAAATAAATCATGCTGAAGTTAGTGATGGCAGCGGCGTTGTTCGAGGTGAGAACTGCTCTGATGCTATATGCGATCCAGGAGACTGTAGCCAAGCTACATCAGTCCAGCAATGACCTTCCACGACTGAATGTCTTCGCGTATAGAGGTAAGAAGTTTTGACATGGCCTTTTCATACCGTGTCTGATGCCACATGCGTTTCTGATGCTACCCTGTGGACTGTACTGCGTTACTGAAGCAGCATGAGCAGTATTCCAGCACTGAGCCAGTTCCAAGACCGTACGCCTTCGCGTATACTGCTGGCAGGTTCCCTGGACACACTGATAGACACCATGCTGAAGTTAGTGATGGCAGCGGCGTTGTTCGAGGTGAGAACTTGCTCGATGCTATATGCGATCGAGGAGACTGTAGCCAAGCAGCATTAGACCAGCATTGAGTTTCCACGACTGAACATTTTTGATATGATATCTGGTGCTGTATAAAATTCAGAAGACTGTTAGTCATCCAGCATCAAACCAGAACTAGCCTCTAAGACTGTATGGCTTTGCATATACTGCTAGCAGTTTCTCAGGACATAAGGAGAGGCATCATGCATCGTGATAGCAGTGGCGTTGCAAATACTTCTAAAGGTGAAAGCTTTTAATGTTGTACCTCATGTCTGTACGCGATCCAAATGATATCCTAGACTGTAGTCAAGCAGGATCAGACTAGCTCACTGCTATACCAAGGGTGGCCTAGTGAAACCCGATAAGTAGAGCAAGCCGGTTTTATAGCTCTTACGTGAGGTTGACATTTCAATGCAAATCAATATTCTTTGATGCAAATTATCTAGACTTTTCGGGTTTCATCAGGAAACCCTCGAATTATGTTCACGTGTGCTGCTGGTAGATTTCCGGATTGCACAGACTGATAATGCTTAAGTTAGAGATGAAAGCATGAATGTATGCTAATGCTGTATCATCCTAGCCCTAGATTTGACTTTCGTTCGTTCCTTTAGTAAATTGGGTTTTACTGTATCCTTTTCTCCGCAATTTTTTAATAGCCTGCTATCAATCTCGTAATCTAATCGTTAAATGTTTCATTCCAGGCACCTTCTCCTATGTGGACCCCCGCAACAAGGTTCGCAAAGTGGACTACGTGGCCGACAAGGAAGGCTTCCACCCGATCTTGAACGACGCGCCTCCAGAGCTGCCAGCTGACTCGGAGTCCGTGGCTAAAGCAAAGGATCGCCATTACCAGCTGTATGCCAAGATTGCTGAGGAGCATGCTGCGTACCCTCATCCTGCTGGTTAGTTGCTCTAATATTTGATTAATATCTGAAAGGGTAAAACTATAGACAGAATTGAATCCTGACACAACAAATAATAATATAATAATAAATAAACATCTTGGGACATCTTACACAGATCGAATTAGTCCCACGGTAAGCTCAATTAAGGCTTGTGATGTGGGTACAAAGAACCTTATTATAGCAACGTTGAAAGTTTAATTGTACGAAAGTTGCTACAACATTTGTAACGTCACATGTAGGTCAGGAATTCAGGATTAAATTTTGACGATGGTACATATAGGAGATTATTTTGGTTCATGTTCCCTATTTGACCCTAGTTACCTTTGGACTAAATGCTTTATTTGTTTTGATGATTGCTTAGATAGATTTGTAAATCGTGGGTTTGGAACGGGCAAACTTTTAAGTAGTTCAATTAGAAACTAGGCACAGGGTCTTACTTTCTGGTGTTGAATGTTACTGTTTCATAACTTCATTGTCATATTGTAAAACAGTAGCTTATAGCAGAAGTTATTATTGAATGTATAACTAGTTTTTGCGCATTTGAGATATCAAGAAAGATTATAAAGAAGCGTCTGCAAAGCCTTACGGGCGTTGATATGTACATCCTGTAACTTCCACAATATAATCAAAATGTAACCCACGATGATATTAAAATATGAACTATATCTTCCTACTTGATTTCCCATGAACGTATCTATCTAAGGTAAGTATGTTAAGTCAGGTATTTGATCTTACTTCAATTTTGATGTTCAGGGTGCTTAGCCAAGTTGCCGATCGCTAGCGCTTGCTAGCGCATCGTAGTTTTCCCTCTTTGTCACACTATTATGAAGGAGTGACAGAGAGGGAAAACTACGATGCGCTAGCAAGCGCTAGTGATTGGCAACTTGGCTAAGCACTAGGGTGGGTCACTGATGTATGAAGAAAAAAAAGTATTTGTTTTTTACTAGCAACAGTTGTCAATAGTTCCGTAATTAGGTCGACAAAGAGTGTGCAAAATTATTTGGCCATCGGAATTAATTTTCTTCCTCCGGATCTAATTGAAAGATTTCATAGAAACTTCAGTACATTTTGTACTGACCAGCAGGCTTAGCACATGATTGGTGCGACAGTATGTCGCCGCGAGATAGATCTCCCGTCCTTCACTAGCTATATTAACAAAAGAGGGACGGATAGACTATCTCGCGGCGAGATACTGTCGCGCCAATCATGTGCTAAGCATACAGAGTTGATATCTATGTTTTTACTTTTTATTGCAACTAGAGCTATGTTTGAGTATTGTGTTTACCTGGAAATAGCTTTTCTATAGTTATGGAGCCAAAAGAGACGAAAAAAAAGTCGAAAATAATAACTTTTTTTTTGAAGTTCCATACATTTTAAGAAAATTACTAATCAAATCCGGAGGCAGAAAAACTTAAATTAAAAATATAATAAAAATAAGAGTGATAATCAAATATCAAATGGCACCGTTTTGTAACTATTATCTTCAGAAAATCGAAATTTTTGAAAAATGACCCACCTTACTATAAGCACCCAGTTGACCAATTGGAACCGTAGGCAAATCCTTTAGTTCTAGTTCAGTGAAAGTGACGCTTATATATCAAATTGTAAGAAATCTGTAACTAGTCACCGTAACATGGTTCTAAGAGTGAGTTAGGGTTCTAATAGGTTGAATGTACGCCCATGTGAATAAATCTCGATCGTCGGCTGTTCAATCCATGACTTTTTTTCACATTTCCGTAATCCTTAACGTACGTGGCGATGAACAAGTTAAAAGTTTAAAGCCATAGTTTAGATTACAAATATTAGATGTCATATACCAAAGAAAAACGACGAAGATCACCTAATGTCCGAGATGGGGACCCACGTACTCAGCTTTCGCGGCTGATGCCTGTACCCCTCGGCCACTCGGTCTTTACCTAATGTCCCCACCTCGGACATTAGGTGATCTTGGTCGTTTTTCTTTGGTATATGACATCTAATATTTATAATTTATATATGTAGTATTAAGTACTGTGACTACTGGGGAAAAATAAAAAGTACAAATCAAAATATTTAGTTAATAAATAATTTGATTTGTGTTTTTCGCAATACGTGCCATAGTTTAGATCTACCTATAACGCCTGTCGTGTACTTGGTATTGATGGCGTGCAGTTTCATCAACCAACCAATCACGTTCCAGTGGCCGAGGCAGCAGCCCCCCGCCAATCAGCAGCCGTGGCGGCCGCATCAGCGAAGCACGCCGAACTGTTCCGAGTGATCGCCGAGCAGCACGCCAGGATCGCGGCCGAGAGGGAGGCACTGCAGAAAGAGGAAGAGCTCCAAGAGTTGGAGCATTAGGGTTAACATCGGAACTATGGGATTTGCCACACGGATGACGTTCTGCTGTGGCGGCGCGGATCCAGGACTTCTTTCAGGGGGGGCATTGACCTATGATATTTTATGCTTAAAACAGCACCTAGGCATACATAAAGCTTGTTCACGAAATAAAGTAGCATCGTAAAATCAGTATCTACTGTTACGCAACAGTCCCATGTAGTTCTAACAGCCATGGGACTGTAAATTGGTCCTTCTGTTTTATGTTTAATAACCCAATATCCAAAAGCATTCGCTGAAAAGTCGAAAACATCAAAATAACTTCAGATATTGCTTAATGCGCGTTCACGCCCAAAAAAGTGCGAACTTCCGAGACGATTTCAACAATGTTAGTCTTGAAATGGTTAATAAACATTGTAGACACGAGATTCACAATTCATTATAGTATCGCTATTGTAATTTAGTTAAGACCGATTGGGAAACTAAATGACCCAAAATGGTATAATAAGATGAAACACTACTTAAATCCAGAAGTTTAAATAAAAGTCCATAATTATGGAGAAATTGATATAAATATCAACCACAGCGTCCGAGAAGATAGGCAAAGAGCCCTTCTTTGTAATAACACCCATACTACGGTATGGACTCATACAAAAAAAAAAAGAATTATACAGCAACGGCTACTTTATTTCGTGAACAAGCCTTAAGTCCAGTGTCAGGGAGGGGGGGATCTATGCCTGGATCCACGCCTGGCGGTCTGCTGCCACTAGCCGTAGATTAGATATTTAATAAAAATATGGTCCTTTGTGCACTTACCCACGTACGTTTACCCCACATGAGTCTACTATGACTATGAGCCTTTAGTACCGTTTGGTAGCCAGATTTGGTAGCTGGCTGCCAAATGGGAAATATGGTTTCCCCCTGGTAGTATCTAATAACTTTCCCATCCCGTCGCCAGATTTGGTACAAACCTGGTTACAAATCGGTAAAGAAAAGTCCCGATGTTAGGGCATTAGGACATTAGGATTTTATTCCCATTTTGAAGCTGGTTATGAAACTATGGCTACCAAACGGTACTAAAGGACTATGAGTTGGCACGGTTTACGTTAGCGATTATTTGATGCGTATACTGCTTTACGTATCGAGTAAACGCTTGCGTATCTGTTTGTTGTCAAATCATGGTACGGCTACAGGTCAATGTAAAATGACATTATCGACCTAGCCCCCATTTCACCATGATCACAGGTGCGACATTGTAGAATGTCACTTTTACTGACGTCGTAGGCTAAAGCTACAATTTACTAATGGAGCTACAATTTTTTTTTGATAGTCAATGTACTTGTTTGCTGCCAATATGGAAATATAAAAAAAAATGTTTTTACGACGTTAATATATACTACTTTTTATTTTCCGAAGGAGTTTTGTTCGGCCTGTGTTGTTCGGCGTCGGCCTGTGTCGGAATTTCGCTACAATTTTGTTGATCAAATGAAAGTTTTTGCAATATATTTTATATCGGTGGTAAACGTGGCCTATGGATGCTAGCAATTAAAGAAATTGTGTTTTTTTACAATTATCGCATCTGTCACCGTGGCGAAATAGGGACCTGGTGGTGTCGGTGCGGCAAAATTCTTAGAGATGATATTATAGGAGCACTTACGATGAAAAACAAACGAATTATTGACAATTAGTGTCCAATTTCATCGTGAAACAGTATCCCTAACTTAAAATATTTTTATCGAGCGTTCCGAGAAGTTTCGACCTTTATGAAAATAAACATTAGAATCTGTATCTGTGACAAAGGATGAAATCCATCTTTCAAAATGTTGCTGCAATACTTTATAGCAATGTGTATTTTCCAAACGTAAGTTGAATTCACTGTTTATTCTCATGACATTAATTCCTGACCGTTTTTGCATAGACTCTATTTTATAAGCTAGGAAGCTTTAAGAAAATGGAACATAAGCGAAGCTTATGATGGTTCGATGTTTATCATTTTCTTTCGCACTTTCAAATTTACATATAAGTTAGAATGTGACAGCAACGACAAAACGAAACCATGACAAGCCTATAAGATTAGAAAAACGATATACATTACATCTTAGATACCTAAACAAGTGTTTACGCAATTGTACGTATTTTAACTGTCAAGTTGTGGATATCTTTAATTGGCTTTGTTTACTATTCATGTTCATACATTAGGTAAGTAATTTGTAATTGCTGTTGATGTCCTTAATAGCTAAATAAATAAATAAAACCTGAAAAATAATAACTTTTGTTTACAAGTTTTTTGAGCTGTTCAGTGCTTTACTTTGTTTTTACAGTGAATCTACATAATACTCTTTATATTGCCAAATCGTTAATAGTTTAGCTTGTTAATAAGATATCTCTCGGCTGATTTGTAGAAATATAAACTTTGCAATTTTGAAAGCTAGTTTTCTACTTTGATGATCGAGCTGACTTGCAAGATTAATGTAATTACTTTCGTGAACTATAATAACTATACATAATAATATAATTAAACGGTTAAACTCACGTGAGTTTAACCGTTACAATACACGTGTATTTAGTAAATTTTAGTCAGTCAGTGCTTGATAATGGAGACCTAGGCTCTCCGAAACATCACGTGACTAAATACACTTGAGTTTAACCATTTACTTATATTTATTGCTAGATTAATCATTATAGGATTGAGATTATTGGATGATTTTATATTTTTATACGACATTGCCATATACAATTATGAGTACTTGTAAAGGTATGTAAATAAAAGAGAGAGAAGATGCCAGTTATTTTATTGTAAACATTGTTGTGAAGAACCCGATCCCGTTGAATATGAGTATTAACCCGAGCTATCTGTGAAAGATAAAATGAAATATGTTCAATAACTGAATTTACTTACACTTAGGCTGGTTCCTGATCTCTCCGCGCGGAGCAATATGTATTGAATCGATGGCGCGTTTCAGACTGGCGCGGAGGTATCCGCGCGGACCGCGTAACACAAGAACCAGCCTTAACCTCCTGCCGCCCAGAGGCCTATTAAAAGGTCTCCTCAAACAAATGAAATCCTATTCTAATTCCTGCACTATTCATTCAAATTTCACTGGCAATTTTTGTTGTCTGGGCGGCAGGAGGTTAAAAATGGCGGGTTGGCAAGTGTCCACTATGATGGTGTCCACTGTTCATCAATTATCAATATTAAAATGATCAGTAACACTTTAGTCCCTTAGTCAACTCTTACAACACCCACAGTACGCAGAGCGGAGCGGAGCTTTGCAAAATTGGCCAATTACATTCTTCAAATTCAAAATTCGAAACACTGTGTTGCGGTCTCATTGGCCCAGCTCCGCTCCGCTCCGCGTCAGTGGAGCCGCACCCTAAGAGTTGGGGTTTCCAACCATGTGACGACATTATTCCAAAGTGGTAAAAGAGTAACCCTTATTCATAAACGTCTCGTAATAGCAAGTCGCTAAGTATTGTTTGGTCCTTTGGGACTTATAAATATGGGGTAAGACTATTATGTAAGAACATAATTATGTTGTGATGAACTTGATAACAATAGAATAAACTTAATGATGGGGCTGCTGCCCATCAATTATAATATTTGAATGATCAGTATCACTTAAATCCCTTAGTCAAGTCCCTTAGTCCCTTAGTCAGTCCCTTCTCAACTCTTGCGAGTTGAGAAGTTACACGGTAAGAGTTGGGGTTTCCCACCATGTAAGTGGTAAAATAGTTAGATTTTGCGTATTTCTGATATCTGCCTACCCATTGAAGGGCAGCAGAAGGAACTTACAACTTCACAAAGTCTTCGAAGCCAAACAAGTGCACAAAGTATACTTACTAGAACTATTTCTGACTTCTGCTTTCCAATTGAAGGTCAGCAGAAGGAACTTACAACTTCACAAAGTCTTCGAAGCCAAACAAGTGCACAAAGTATACTTACAAGAACTATTTCTGACATCTGCTTTCCCATTGAAGGTGAGCAGAAGAAACTTACAACTTCACAAAGTCTCTGAAGTCAAATAAGTGCACAAAGTATACTTACTAGAACTATTTCTGACATCTGCTTTCCAATTAAAGGCCAGCAGAAGGAACTTACAACTTCACAAAGTCTGCAGCCAAACAAGTGCACAAAGTATACTTACTATACTTCGTTTTATTTAAGATTAGAATTATCTGTCAAACGGGTGAACAAAGAAGCAGTGGTCGTAAACCTTCCTTCTTCGATTTCGGCCGATACCACTGAATTTCTCGGAACTTATGTACATACATATCATTTGATATTTACCGATAGTTGAACGCATAGTTTTCGCATTTATTATTAATTTGTTGGCAAAACTGTATTTAAAAAAAGTTATAAGTGTTTTATAAGCAAGATGGCGGCAATTTAGAAAAAAGTTAAATAATTAAGGTTTTCGTTTAGTGTTTGGCGGTTTTTAACTAAGTATTTTTTTTATAAATTTGTAACTCATATCGTACCGATTTTACATTTACTGAATTTAATGAAGTTTACAGTCTAAAATTTAACAATATTTGCATATTTAATCTAGCTTACATTATGCACTCCCAATACTTTTAAAAGTCATGCATTTAAGGATTAAAACTATCGGTATAAAAGCGGACACGGTGTTGTAAAGACTGAGCAGATACTCGTAACAATAGTAAGACAACCCTACCCATCGGCAACGTCGTTTAGTATTTGTCGCCATTATAGGCGGCTTTAATCTGGGACGCTCTAATGCCTCTAATGTAGTTTGAATTTGGTAACAAATTAGAAAATAAAACTCAGGTGACATACATAGTTTTATTCACCGTCAGTGGAAGAGTCCGAGGACTCGGAACCACCAACGTTTATACCTAATAGTCTTTTCCATAGTGTTATCTATTATATTATCTAATTTCATTTAAAAATGTATTTTCTTTTAAAATGTTGTATACCGTAGCCAACGATATGCCAGCAGTCTCAGCAGTCTTTTTCACACGGTCCGATTTAGTGGGATATTCCTTTCTATGGCACATTTCTGACACTAATTTGTAAATCTTCACCACTATCCGCTTTTTACTGGCAGTCACAGGATTTTTCTTTTGCCGCTTCTTCTTTAGAGATGAAAAAACGTTAGCCGGAACCGGCTACGTCATCCATTTTAAATGTGCACCAACAAACAAAATATCTAAATAGATCAACAATTAATAACGAAATTGAACAAAAACGATAACAACAATCTTTAAGTAAGCTAACAGCAATAGAAAACACAACCGACTCAACCGACAACAATATGAAATCGAATAACAGATAGTGACAGTGACATTTTAAAATTGTGTGAGAACTCTGCCTCTTTAGGTTTTTTAATGTACAACCTTTCTATGAAAAATTGCAAACGCAATTTATTAAAATTCTTATCTTTTCATCTTAGAATATAAATTAACTAACATTATGTTTATTATCTGTGCACAACACTGAGTAATGTATGTATATGTAATTATGTATAGCATGATAATAAATACGTGATATTTAATAACTCGTATTCACTGTTCGATCCGCAGAATTTTCCTGTAAAAAAAACCTTATATCTCGTTCTGCAAAGGTCTTTCTAATGCTAAAAAAAACGAAGTATAGAACTATTTCTGACATCTGCTTTCCGATTAAAGGCCAGCAGAAGGAACTTACAACTTCGCAAAATCTCTGAACTAAAGGGCATTTCTCAGAGCGTAAACGGACATCTCATTCATCTGGTCACAATTTTTTGGAAGTGGCTGCATCTTTTGGTACCATTTTCGGTCGTCAAATACAGCACCCATTTCTGTATAAGACAACCAAAACTACCTCAAATCATTCAGCCACTTCCAAAAAAACGTGACCAGATTTATGAGATATCCGTTTACGCTCTGAGAAATGCCCGGAAGCCAAACAAGTGCACAAAGTATACTTACTAGAAGGAGGGGGAGGAGGTGGTCCGCCGGGGCCGCCGCCACCACATCCAGCCTTCTGCTTGTTGTGGACAGCAGCGTTCCCGCCGATGCCCATGCCGCTCTGTTAATAATAAAGAGTCGTTAGAACTACATGCTATGCTCGAGGGGTGGAAGTGAAGATTTGCGTAAGACCATCATCATCAGCCTATGTTAGTCCACTGTTGGACGTAGGCCTCTCCTATTAACTATGCATAAAGACGCATTAGGAGGCAAATGCCCATAATCGCCACGCTGGGCAAGCGGATTGGTGATCGCAGTAATGTGTCCACTATAATGACGCTGCTGACCATCATCAATCATTTATGAAATAACTAATGGTAAGTGACACTTCAATCCCTTAGTCGACTCTTACGACAGCCGCAGGAGGAGTTGAGGTGGTGACAAATGTATTCTTACTGCCGTCAGCACATGGCCCACGTAAGACCACAGAATATATATTAGTACAAGTGAAGGGTCCAAAGAAACTGTCCAATGCTTAAAAAAAATCAGGACAAATTCACACCTTATTCTGTTAAAAGTAAGGTGGTTTTTCCTTCTGTAATTTGAATTGACTAGACATGTTCTTCCCGTGGAGCCTTCAAGTACAGAAAACCATCTCCAAAAACCCGTTTAAAGATATAATGACTCAATGAAAGTCTTAATGTTAAGCAATCAATGCTCTTACTAAATGATCTCAACTGTTTATATGTTTTCTAGATTTTCTTCTAGGTCTTTTCTATTTTTCTATACGGTGTGGAAACCTGGCGCTTGAAAAGTTCAGAAAGAAACAAGATCAATGCAGGTTTATTTGTCTTTAAAAATAACATAAAGTCTTCTTTCAGCAAAATATCCTCTCTAGAATATTTAAGGTACTTTCCCTTCAAGACCCATAGTCATGGGATGGGACGCCCTAATATTAAAATAAAACTCACCACAACGGCAAACACGATCGCCAGGATGGCTACAAACAGCGCAATGAACTTCATCTCGAAATGTCACTGTCTCCACAGCCTCCACCTGCCTTTTATACTAAATATACAGGAAAAGTGGAATCATCTCTTCCGGTTCCATTTATCATTATAATTCGAAAATGCGACCATTAGCAGGCGGCGGAGCGTGCTAATGTGTCGATTTACGTGATATATATATTTTTTTAGTACAGATGGTGCCTTTTTTACACGCTAGTGCGAGAATGCTCATTTTACGTCAGGTCCAAAATTTCGGAGGGCCATCTGTGCTAAAAACGTCGTACGAGACACGTGCAAAAAGGAAATTCGTAACTAGTGTCGTTTTAAAACACCCTCTTCGGTCATGTTTTAAGACATCGCCACTCGAATCGAAGTTTCGAATTTCATGTATTTCGCACTTGTCTCGTAATGTACTATTTTTTACACGACTGCCAAAAGGAGAGTATATGTGTTCAGCCCCTATGTATGTTTCATATTTTCTTTAAACGCGCAAATCTTCGCGACCACTTAACCGTTTTTAATAGTGTAAGGTATCATTTGAATCCTCGTGACGTCGCGGGTAACATAGGATATGTGACGTCACGTTAAAGACAATATGGCGGCCTAAAAATTCAATATTGTCTAACCAAAAAAAATAAATATGAGAGAAACCTATCGAGTTTGGTATCAAAATGAAGAGCTTCAAACAGCGATTACTAATATGTATATAACTTATAGGTTTGTTACTTATTCTAGAACAGCCAGATTCATTAAAATACAATTAAAGCGCAAAGAATAATATGTCATCTAAATGCTATGATTTGGGTATCAAATTAAAGCATTTTGTATGCAGATTGTAAATATATATACAAGTTATATGTTTAAGTATATGTTTGAAGAGAAAACTCGAAATGTTCTACATCGCACTATTGAAGTTTTTCTTCAATGCCTAAGCCGTGACAGGACTGTCACAGTTGACACATCTTCTTGACCGCTAAGTGTGTATGAAACAGATACATTGTATATACGCGCTTGTGGTCAAGGGGTAAAATGCACGGCTGCTACGCAACGGTCGTGGGTTCAATCCCCGGCTCGTAACCGATTTTTCAAATAAAACTTGTATACGATATATCGTATGATAAACAGTACCAGTCACAATTGATTTCGATACAAAATATACTCTCGGGCGATATCTTTTTTTCAGTGTTAACAGTAAAATTACAAGAGCTAGTTACCTAATATTAATTTCCCATAGAATCTGAACAATTTTAAACATTGGAACCGATAATAATTCATAGGCAAGTGAAGTGACAATTTCACCTATTTTGATGATGACATGACTACCAAAAGCTGCCACAGCTGTCTCAGTTGTCCGAACTGTTCGAAAGTAACGGTTAATTAATAAGAAATAGCTCAATCAGTCATAATTATATTAGTTGGAAACAAGTGTCGACTTAAATGCTAGAAAAATGATAGCCCACACAGCCGAATTCGTATCAAAATCGTCGTGCGAACTTAACATTTTGTCCAGTACAGTATACACCGTGTTTTACGGTGAAGGAAGTCATCGTGAGGGAACTTGGTATGAGAAGTTCCCAACAAGTATTGGGCCAGCGTTGCGGAGAATTGCCAGAATACAATATCAAAAAAAGAACGTACAATATGATTCGCATATCAGAGCAATGTCCCTAAAATACAATCACAACAGCAATTGTGGCCAAACAAAATTGCTATACGTGTTGTAACATGCGCATAAAATTTAAAACTTGAAATTTAAATGTCTCGTATCGTGTACGAGACATTTAATGTAGGCCGGTTTTTTCATCCAAAATAAGAGCCTAGCAATTTTTGTTAAATGTCAAATTAGTAATTAGGGACATGATAGGGTACAACAACGTCACTAGAAAACGAGCTTAGTCAGACATAATATGGTGCTGGAGAGGAACACTAAAGGAGGGGCAAGGTTTTGACCGTTCTGTCGTTGGCTTTTGGTCAGATCAGGATCGGGTTTGGCCTTTACATTTGCGCAGGGGAGTTGGTATGAATGAAGGTAGGTTTGCCTGGAAACTTGAGTCTCACGCAGCTCGCAGGCAAGCGCGCTGGGTGGCCTCGCTCCAGGCCTTTGGCCCTACGCGGATCACGGCTTTCAGCCTCCGCATTTTCTCGAAACGATTTTTCGGGCCTGCGGCCCTGAGATTGGTTTTAATGCTACACTTTTCCATTGAATAGCGAAGGAGTGCTGGGCTCTGGTAGCTTGGCCTTCGGCCTTGCAAGCTGGTGCCCTTTTAGGGGACACTTCGGGCCTTCGGCCCTACGCGGAGCTGGGTTTACAGCCTTCGCAGGTTATGGAAACGATCGTCGGATCTACGGATTTCCGATTCGTTTTCATGTTACACTATTCCATCACGTATTGTGGTAGCGCTGGGCTCTGGCTTTGATTGTTAAGGCAGTTAAGAAGGACGGTTGTACCACTTGGGCTCGCTCGTCGGGCCTCCGACCAATGGGCCTCGCGCTTGAAGCACCTCGATAGTTACGCTCCAGGCCTTCGGCCCTTCTTCGGCCTTACTTTGAATTTCTTCCTAGTGACACTTGGGCCCTCTAAGTTAAAGTCTGTGCCACTGGCGCTGGTGGTCCAGGCCAGGGGCTCGGCTTTTGGCCTCGCAAACCAGCGCCTCTCTGAGGAACGATTCGGACCTTCGTCCCTACGCGGAGTACGTCCTTTGCAGGTGGTCGAAACGATTGTCGCACATCCATTTTACCATTACACTATTCCGTCGGCTGACATGGTAGTGCTGGGCTTTGGTGGCTCGGCCTTCCGCCTCGCGAACTTTAAGTCTTCGTTGGAGTTCGAAGCGAATCGTTGCACGTTGGGCCCTCCGGTTCGATTATTAAATCAGTTAAGAGGGACGGTTGTACCGTGTGGGCTCGTTCGTCGTGCCTTGGGCCCTACGCGGATGTCGATTTTTTAGATGCTGGGGTATTCGAAGAAGCATGGTAGTTCAATTCTCTCGCAGCTCGGCCTTCGGCCTCGTCTTAAATTTGCAAGCGACATGCTTGGGCCCTCGAAGTGAAGGTTCGGGCCTCTGCGAGCTCAGTTTTCGGCCTCCCACCCTGAAGCTCGCCCTGTGGACTCGATCAACATATAGATTTACACTGGTTCCAGTTATGTTCCGGCCCCCAAAATTAGCTGGATGGGAACTCCTCGAGCCCCCAAAACGAAGCTTCAGCCCTCTGCGAAGTCAGTTTTTGAAATTCTATCCAACTTCCGAGTCCGGCAGGGTTAGCGGCAAGGCTGACTCGGTCGTCATCCTGCGAAATCCTTGCAGAATTGGGACTTGGAATGTGAGGACGATGCTTCCTACGGGGAAGTTAGAAGAGCTTAAGGTAGAAATGAACAGACTAGGGATAGATATTTTGGGGCTGTGCGAAACTAGATGGGAAAATAGTGGTGATTACTGGAGCGATGGCTACCGCATAATATTCTCGGGAGAAAAACAGGGTAGTAATGGTACGGCAGTAGTTTTAAATAAGAAATGGGGAAGCCAAGTGGAGAATACGATACATTTCAGTGACAGGATTACAGTTATAAAAATAAAAGCAAAACCTACAAACCTTATCATAGTACAAGTTTACATGCCTACCGGTGGTCACTCAGATGATGAAATAGAAGAAATGTATAATCATTTAGATATCATATTAGATTCAGTACAGGACAAAGACAGTTTGATAGTGATGGGCGATTTTAATGCTGTTATAGGAAAGGGAAACGAAGATAACATTGTAGGTAATTATGGATTAGGAAAGAGAAACCAAAGAGGGGATAGACTAGCTCAGTTTTGTAGGGAAAATAATCTATTTATTAGCAATACCATGTTCCAACAGCCGAATCGTAGGCTCTACACTTGGAAAATGCCAGGAGATATCGGAAGATATCAAATTGATTACATTTTGTGCAAGACTAAGCATCGTAGTCAAATCTTAAACTGCAAAACTCTACCGGGAGCAGATGTGAATTCCGACCATAACTTACTGATCAGCATACATAACTTTGAAACACAGAAATGTAAAAGGGCAAGAAAACCAAAGAAAATTGATCTCATCAAGCTTAAAGATGTTAATAGTAATAATAGAGTGCAATTTAGTAATAAGATTGGTGATAAATTAGTGCAATATAAGAGTAATATACAAGAAAATAGAGATAGCGAAAGTATAGAGTCTAGATGGAAAAATATAAGAGATATATTAAAAACTACTGCCGAAGAATGCTTAGCTAAAGAGAAAATAGTACCGCGTAAGGCGTGGATGACAAATGACATAGTAGATTTAATGCTAGAGAGAAGAGAAATTCGAAATAGAAAAGACAGTTTAAGTATAGATAAATATAAAAAGTTGACCAACAAGATAACCACTAAATGTAGAGAGGCAAGAGAATTTGAGATGGTCAATAACTGCAACAAAATAGAGCATTTAATCAACAAAGGAAAAATGGACCAGGCATATGCGATAATTCGAAAATTAGAAAAGAAACATAAAACTAAAAGTACCGCTATATTAGATGAAGAGGGGAATATTTTATTAAGCAAAAATGAAGTAGTTGAACGTTGGAAGAGGTACATAGAGAAACTATATGATGGGGAAGGATTAAATGACACAGATATAGAAAAGGAAGAATTAGTTGACGCAAATGCTCTGGGTCCACCCATAATTAGGGAAGAGTTTGACAATGCCCTAAAACACCTGCAAACGGGTAAAGCCGCAGGCAATGATGAAATTTTTATAGAGTTCATAAAATATGCAAGCTGCGACGCTCTTATAGATGAAATTTACGACATAGTTACTCAAATTTACAACACCGGCACCATCCCTTCAGATTTCCTCATTTCAAAAACCGTAACTTTACCCAAAAAGACTAATACTTTAAGATGTGACGAATATAGAACACTAAGTTTAATATCACAAGCCAGCAAAATATTACTCAAAATAATACAGAATAGAATTAGACCAGTAACAGAAGGATATCTCGGCTCAGACCAATATGGCTTTCGAAAGAGCAGGGGGACTAGAGAAGCCATTTTTGCCCTCAGAATGATAATTGATAGGAGAATGGAACTTGACCAGGATACACACATAGCATTTATAGATTTAGAGAAGGCGTTCGATAAGGTTAATTGGAAACAGATGATGAAAATTTTGGAAAGAGCAGGTTTGGATTATAGGGATAGACGAATAATTTATGAACTCTACAGAAACCAGGAAACCATTATTGAAATAGGGGAAGAAACGAGAAAGGCACGAATTAAGCAGGGGGTAAGACAGGGTTGTCCACTTTCGCCGCTTATATTTAACATTTTTATAGAGTGCTCTATTAGGAAATTGGTAGAGTCTGGCAAAGGGGGGGTTAAATTCAATGGGACTAAGATACAATTCATACGTTTTGCTGACGATATAGCAGCATTAGCTCACACTACAGCAGATTTAGAAGAATTAGTAGTAGAAATGGATAACGTTTTTAATGAATTTGGCCTTAAAATTAATATTAACAAAACAAAAACTCTCACCACTTCAAAAACACTATCACGCCATAGACCAGTTACGCTTAATAATAAGACAATAGAACAGGTAACACAATTTAAATACTTGGGTAGCCTTATTACAAACGACTCCAGATGTACACAAGATATTGTCACCAGAATAGCCATGGCTAAAAAAACGTTCAACGCCAAGAAATACTTACTTAAAGCCAGAATATCAGGCCAAGTCAGGAAAAAGCTCATAAAAGTGTACATCTGGAGCATAGCTCTATACGGTTGTGAAACCTGGACCATGACTCAGCGAGACAGAGACCGTATAGAGGCGTTTGAGATGTGGTGTTGGCGGCGTATGGAGAGGATAAGCTGGACTCAGAAGGTGACCAACGAGGAAGTTCTCAACCGGATAAAGGAGAGGAGGTGCCTGTTGACAATCATCGCCAACAGAAGAGGGAAGATGTTAGGACACCTTATACGACACGACGAATTAATTAAGACCATCATAGAAGGAAAAGTAGAGGGGAAGAGGAAAAGAGGAAGGCCGAGAAGGTCGTACATGGACCAAGTGAAAGAAAAAGTAGACGTCGTGTCGTATCAGGGTCTTAAGGAAAAGGCACTGGAAAGGACCACTTGGAAATTGCTCCACAGACAAGAGCCCTGCTCTTAAGTTGATGATGATGATCCAACTTCAAGGAATCTTCATATTCACTAAAAGGTTTCAAATAAATAAAATAATTAAAAAATTAAAAAACACGACTGCCGTTTTAAGCGAACTGAAAAGTAACAAATAATTCTTTTTTCAGATTTTTTTATTGTGAGCGTATCTACATAAGTATAGGCGCTTGTCTTATTACTTACAATATTTTGTTTCGATTGCAGTCGGGGAACCTTTCATTACGTAAAATATAAATATATGGAGGTTCCCCGACTGCAATCGAAACAAAATATTGTAAGTAATAAGACAAGCGCCTATACTTATGTAGATACGCTCACAATAAAAAAATCTGAAAAAAGAATTATTTGTTACTTTTCAGTTCGCTTAAAACGGCAGTCGTGTTTTTTAATTTTTTAATTATTTTATTTATATAGCTAAGTATAATGGACAAACCAGTAGAAAGATGAAGACTTAAAACTAAAGTTAAGGAATAAAATAAAGATCAAGCGTTTCGGCAGTGCCTATTACGGCCAGTGCCTATTAGTGTAAGGCCGTGGTCGTTTTCGCCCGCCGCAGCGGGGACGCCGCATGCGGCATGCGGCGGGCGAAAACGACCACTCCCGAGCATTTCCGTACACACCATTTAGACGCCGCGGGCGGCGGGCCGCTGTCGGCCGCGTGCGGCGGGTGAAAGCGACCAGTCGACCACGGCCTGGCGACCAGCGGCGAGCGAATCCATGAGTTAGAGCGGGATGCCGATATGGGTACGAGAGGGAACACCATCTGCTGGCCATCCCTCTTCTTAAAATAATCATTATCTTAAAGTAATGGTCAGTGACACTCTTGCGAAACCTACAGGAAGAGTTGCGGTAGTGACATAATGCATGCGTGGTGTGTGGCTTTTCAAGAGATCGCTTTTTAGCAATAATAGCGCCTGTTGTATCTATGTTTTCATTTTTGTTTGTTTTTTTTACTGTGGTTATTGCACGTAGTATTACTTATTTACTCATGTCGAACTCGCAAGGATCAAAAGGGCGTTTCTCCGAGCGTTTCAACCTTCGTGACTTCGTTGGCAGCCTTATCACGTGAATCCCGTGAAAGATGCAAGAACTTTTGAATATATTGGTAGACGTAGTTGACAACTACCATATCCAAAAAAAGAGATACCCACGGTAATAATGTTGCCACCGAAGTCACGGCGTATAAATAGACATGCCTAATGCCTACTTAGTTAAATAAAAAGAATCCAACCTCAGAAATGTGTTACAGAATTTTAGTTTTATGTGGACTAGATCCTTCTTTATTAACTACGTCGAATTTCTCTTTTATGTACCTGGGTGTCTTACGGTATACAAATCGTGGAAAAACAGGATTCAATTCTGGTAAGCATAAATTAGTCTCCTTTCTTCAAGGGCGTAAAAGTTGTCAAAAAATCCTTTAATACCCATAAGTGTTATAAACGCTCTCATTATTATATAACGCAGAATTGACAACTGTAATCATTGCTATTAAAAAGTAAATACATAATATGTGGAAATGATTATACGAAGCCTGAATCCATTTAGTTTTGAATTATAATTTTAAGGACTGAAGCTTCAAATTATTTTGACTGTAGTTACTTTACTTACGTGCACGTGATTTGTACGTTTGCTACCTGTACACCTAATGTACAGTTAACAAATGATGTGGTCTGCAATTTTTGGACTCTATCTAGTGGTAACAAAGTCCAAAAGTCGTAGATCAAATTTTTGTCGACTATTAAGTAATGTGAAAAGTGGGTAAGTAAGGTGACATAAATATTTTGACATTGGCAATAAGTGCTCTAAAATGTGTAGCAATTTTATAATATTTACGCACTGAAATCATCATGATAAATTGATAACAGAGTTTGATCCTTTTATGCTTTAGTTACAGAGTGCGTCGCAATACAGCTGCTCGTTCCATATATTTTTAAAGGGTGTAGCAGGATAGCCTCGGAGAAAGTGCCCCCAGAGGTTTTGGTTTGAAACTATAGTCAAACATTGACTTTTAAAGAGGTAACACCATGCACAAATTTTGGACACCCTCTTACCCCCACAAACCCTTCAAAACCCCAACAACTGGTAATAATAAAAAAATAAAAGGGTAAATAGCTTTTGACGGTTACAAGAAAAAGAAAGAAAACTCACCTTAGGTCTTAAAGTCTCTGCCCACTAGACCGTACTTATGGTACGAACGTATCAGACAAAAAACTATTCTTTGTATTAAAAAGTATGAAACCGTGTTGGCCGGCGCCGGAACGTCCTAGTGGGCATAGTCTGTAGTACGGTCTAGTGGGCAGAGACTTTAAGACCTAAGGCCCGTGTTTTTCTGGCCGGCGGCCGGCGACCGACGCGTGTCCACCGCCGACGACGTTCGAATGTTTTGTTCGCGAATGTTTAAGGGTGGTTTCTCTGAAACGTCGCCGGCAGCGGGTAACTGACGACGTGTCATAGAAACCAGAGCCTAACGCCGCGGCCACGACATCGGTCTAACGCCGCGGCCGCGACATCGGTCTAACGCCGCGGCCGCGACATCGGTCTAACGCCGCGGCCGCGACATCGGTCTAACGCCGCGGCCGCGACATCGGTCTAACGCCGCGGCCGCGACATCGGTCTAACGCCGCGGCCGCGACATCGGTCTAACGCCGCGGCCGCGACATCGGTCTAACGCCGCGGCCGCGACATCGGTCTAACGCCGCGGCCGCTACAGCGGTCTAACGCCGCGGCCGCGACATCGGTCTAACGCCGCGGCCACGACATCGGTCTAAGGCGACCGGCTTAGCGGAAAACGTATGGTGCTCCCTCTCGTACCCATATCGGCATCCCGCTCCAACTCATGGATTCGCTCGCCGCTGGTCGCCTTAGACCAATATCGTGGCCGGGCCGTTAGGCGACCAGCTCCCTCGTACGGGCGTACCGTGAAGGTGCATTCAGACCAAAAGAGCATTCGCTGTTCTATCCCCCGTTCTACGAAATCAACCAATCTCATTTTGTGTAACGAGTGGAAGGTTAGAATAGCGAATGTTCGCTTGGTCTGAACGCACCTTAAGAGAACGTAGTTGTGGCATCAACAGTACTTATAATTCATTATATTGATAGCTTTTTTACATGATAGATAGATAGAAAACTCTTTATTGCACACCTTACCAAAAAAGAAAAACATGGTTAAAACAGACGATTATACATAGAGGTACACAACAGGCGGTCTTATCGCTATAAAGCAGTCTCTTTCAGACAACTTTCGGGTAGCGGAAACAAATTGAAATTTAATTTATGATCAAAATTGCGGTTTAGACCTATGTTTGCGATTTTTTTCTATCGAGCGAAAGTTTTTACCTAATTCATGTTTTGAATCGCATAACTATATAAAGAAAATCCTCGAGGTTATAACCCATATTTTTTGGAAACGATATTATTATTAACTGACGCGCAATAACTGTTTAAAAACTGGGTTCGATGAACCCAGTGCACCTTAATTGATTCCAACTCTTGGCGAAGGGAACTCGCTGCGCATCCATTACGTAAGTGACTGTCCAAGACTTACTGACGGCAGCGCAGCGTATTCGTTACGCGATCGCGGCTAAATCGCGACGTACTTGCGGCGAATTGGTTACGGGCACGCGACGAACACGCCGCGCGTACGCTTCGCTTTCTAATCGCTTGTAAATCGCAAGTGTGATAAGACCTTTAGACTTATGGTAACTATAGGTACTACAGCACGGTGACCTTATTGCTGTAGGACGTAAAAGCGAATTAAGTAAGTAGATATGCATTATTCATTGTCTCGCTTCCATCATTTACCTTATTTTGGCCATTTACATCTAAATGTCTTCATAAACTTTATCTGATCGGCCCTATCATCTTCCTTGTTAAAAATATTCGGTCCGATTTGCATGTCACGTAATTTCATGACACGTTTTCAAAATAAAGGGTCTACGGAAAGAACATATCTAGTCAATTCAAATTAGGTACAGAAGGAAAAACCATCTTACTTTTAACAGAATCAGGTGTGAATTTGCCCTGATTTTTTTAGGCGCCGTAAAACCATACAACGATACAACTATAGTCCAGTACTACAACTATGGTCCACAAGTTCAACTCGTAATTAAGCATCAATGGAAATCTTTTTTTTTAGGTTTTATCTAAGTTTTTTAATCATTAAGGAGTACATTTTGTGTAACAACTGCGTCAATAATATAATAATGACACTAAATCTTAGTTTTGGACCATAGTTGGGAGCTTTTGGACTATAGGTTTACGGCACTGGACATGTTTTTTCCGTGGACCCTTTACTTATAGTTGGGCGGTTTTTAGGTACAGGCTGATGATGTGATGTGATGGGAGGAAACAAAAACAGCAGATAACCTAAAAGCCTTTATTCCCTTAATCAATATCCAGCTTCTTGAAACTCCCCTGGATCCCGAAGATGTCTTCGGCGACACTCTTGCCCTTGCGCAGTGCCTCGTTCACGCGTCTTCGGTTCTCGTCATGGAAAAACACCGTGTTGTTCTGGAGTCTGCCCGATGGCGATCGCAGTAATGTGTCCACTATGATGACGCTGCTGCCCATCATCAATCGTTTATCAAATAATGGTCAATGACACTTCAATCCCTTAGTCGACTCTTACGACACCCGTAGGAGGAATAGGAGTGGTGACAAATGTATTCTTACTGCCGTCACCACATGGCTCACAATACTTAGTACTACTTATAGTTGGGCGGTTTTTAGATACAGGCTGATGATGTGATGGGAGGAAACAAAAACAGTAGATAACCACCTTACTACAGAATAAGTTGTGAATTTGCCCTGATTTTTTTAGGCACTGGACATGTTTTTTTCGTGGACCCT
Source organism: Thaumatotibia leucotreta (assembly GCA_025490895.1). NCBI lineage: Eukaryota > Metazoa > Arthropoda > Insecta > Lepidoptera > Tortricidae > Thaumatotibia > Thaumatotibia leucotreta. The sequence continues at coordinate 30,413 of JALPQI010004825.1, forward strand.
TCACTTATAGTCGGGCGGTGTTTAGGTACAGGCTGATGATGTGCTGCGAAGGGAGGAAACAAAAACAGCAGATAACCTAAAAGCCTTTATTCCCTTAATCTATATCCAGCTTCTTGAAGCTGCCCTGGATTCCGAAGATGTCTACGGCGACACTCTTGCCCTTGTGCAACGCCTCATTCACGCGTCTTCGGTTTTTGTCACGGAAGAACACCGTGTTGCCCTGGAGTCTGACCGATGGCGATCGCAGTAATGTGTCAACTATGATGACGCTGCTGCCCATCATCAATGTATTATCAAATAATGGCCAATGACACTTCAATCCCTTAGTCGACTCTTACGACACCCGCAGGAGGAGTTGGAGTGGTGACAAATGTATTCTTACTGCCGTCACCACACGGCTACGGTTTTATGGTAGTGATACAGGCTGATGATGTGAAGTGATGGGAGGAAACAGAAACAGCAGATAACCTAAAAGCCTTTATTCCCTTAATCTATATCCAGCTTCTTGAAGCTGCCCTGGATCCCGAAGATGTCTTCAGCGACACTCTTGCCCTGACCGATGGCGATCGCAGTAATGTGTCCACTATGATGACGCTGCTGCCCATCATCAATCTTTTATCAAATAATGGTCAATGACACTTCAATCCCTTAGTCGACTCTTACGACACCCGCAGGAGGAGTTGGAGTGTAAAATGTATTCTTACTGCCGTCACCACATGGCTGACAATTACCTAGTGCTACTTATAGTTGGGCAGTTTTTAGATACAGGCTGATGACGTGATGTGATGGGAGGAAACAAAAACAGTAGATAACCACCTTACTACAGAATAAGTTGTGAATTTGCCCTGATTTTTTTAGGCACTGGACATGTTTTTTTCGTGGACCCTTCACTTATAGTTTGGCGGTTTATAGGTACAGGCTGATGATGTGATGTGATGGGAGGATACAAAAACAGCAGATAACCTAAAAGCCTTTATTCCCTTAATCTATATCCAGCTTCTTGAAGCTCCCCTGGATCCCAAAGATGTCTTCGGCGACGCTCTTCCCCTTGCGCAGTGCCTCGTTCACGCGTCTTCGGTTCTCATCACGGAAGAACACTGTGTTGCTCTGGAGTCTGACCAGAAGCTCCTCTGGAATATGGAAAGAATAATGTGATTGCAAGCAAATTTGTTGGGAAAATAGTACATTACGACACAATTGCGAAAAACAGGGAATCCGAAACGAGTAGCGATGTTTTAAAACGCGACCGAAGGGAATGTTTTAAATCGACACGAGTTACGAATTTCCTTTTTGCATGTGTCTCGTACGACGTTTTCTAGTACAGATGGCCCTCCGAAGTTTTGGACCTGACGTAAAATAAGCCACTTTTCGTACTAGCGCCCAAAAACGGCACCATCTGTACTAAAAATAATATAATAATAGGAACGGTGCGGTCAACAGACCAGCAGGCTTAATCAAGATGCCATTTTGCATACGTATATGATAAGCTATAAGTCACGTCACCATAATAATGTAGGTATGGAATTGGTCACGTGACTTTCCGTTCGAATCTGTCATTCTATTTACATGTATTACTTATCGCTTATAGTATACCATTGTAGAATAGCAGTTTGGCTATAAGAAATTTGAATTTCGTAGCTTCTTTTACTGTTGAGTTGGCCTGTAACATAAGTTGGAAAATACTGGTTATTTTAGCGTTTACACGATATGTAAAGTAGTCTGTCACGCTCGTTCCAAAAAATCTGAGTAAAAGCGCTTACGTGACCAAGGGTCAGCTGTCCATTCTGTGGCGTCAGGATGCTTCGTCCTGTGTTATCGAATGAATAAACATCCTTAAGCAGTCTTAAATCCTCATTTTGCTGTTTTACCTTTCGTCGTATCAGCCGAAAGATGCCCACTGCTGAACGTAGGCCCCAAAGATTGTCACAATGATCGGTCTAACGCCCTCCGAATCCAGCGGACTCCTGCGACCTTCATCAGTCCACCTGGTTGGGAGCCTACCTACGCCGCGCCTTCCGCAACTCGTGAACCTTTCCAACCCAACAGCCACCCACGACCACTTCAGCTATGCTATTCTCTTATTCACACATTCGACGCTGCGTTCGTCAACGAGCTCGACGATGAGGCAGCCTTCACTTCGACGTAGAGCGCAGTGCTGCGAAAAACGGTATTCACTAACGTAGAACAGCTCGTCGTCGAACTGTAGGCGGTAACTCTCGACGCAGTGTAGTTCCAGCACACGCCGCATTCGTCGCCGAGCGCTAGTATCGTTTAAAGTGCATTAGTGAATACCTTTTTAGGCTCGACGCTGCCGCAGCGCTGCCACAGCGCTGTTAGCAAGGCGGTTTCCTTAGTGAATAACACTACAGTTTAGTGATTCAGAGAGCTATACGAGTATCTTACCTTTAATAGTATCGAAGTCTTTATATTCCCCTCCCGCGTTTTTCGGCAGCGCTGCCTTCTGGATATACTCGTGGACACTGTCGGAGTCTCTCTGGTGGATGTGCAGCAATTCCTGCAGCTGCTTCTTGATGAACGGCTTCAGCATCATCATCAGCTTGTCCATCCAGCTGGGTGCGTTGAGGAAGTGGACTGCTTTTAGTTTTACTAACATGGCTTCCTGGAATTAACAGAATAACGATCTTGAGTTCACTATGAGACTAAAAATTAATGGTTTTGAGAAAAATAAAATTAATTATTATATGCGAGAAGTTTCTTAGACCTTTAATCATATAGAGGCAAGCAAATTCCGTCCGTATAGTGGACAGGTAAGTGACAAAATGGCATGTTTTTACTAAATCGCACACATGTATCTTCTCAACTGTGGAGGCGACCCGAAAGGTCGTCTGTCTCCAATGTAAATGGAAATTAGAATTTTCTTTTCAAGGTTTATACGTAAGGATATAGCTAATGAGATTTCCCTACATGCTAATAACGCCTATAACAGAATACGAGTAGAACAAAGATCTTAAAATAGTGGGAAAAATCCCTTTGAAACTCTGTTACTCAAACCAAACTGCAGTATCTACACGCGTACGAGTAGCTATCGATATGGGTTATTGTGTAGAAATGCTTACTCGGAGAAGCATATTATCGGAGCCTGATGATTATATGGGTTATAATCATCAGGCTCCGATAATATGCTTCTGATAATATGGTCATGAAGATTAGATTTTTTTTTATGTTGGCACAACAAAGTGGCTCCACTCCACCCATAGATATAGTGACTCCACCTGATCGTAAGTGAAAAGTAGAGCCCAAATCGCGGCGGCAACGAACAGGAGACAATCAGTAACCTGTTAGTTGCCACCGCCTTGCTGGCCCGCTAGATGCTTCTTCACGCTTCGTTTTTTATTGAGATAAAAATACCAACCTGTAGGAAATATAACACTTGTCGCAGCGACATGAGGTCCACCCTCGCCAGGTGACCCACCACAGCCGTGTCTAGATCTACGATCAGCTCGAATCTGGAACGTCATACATACAATGTCAATTTTAAGAAAGTATGTAAGGTAGAAGCAACATTTCGGAAATTTTGTGACTGTTCTTTGTGAAATAACAAAGCTAAATATTCAAATCATACAGAAAATGTAACGCAACGGAGAGTTATGGAGTATGCGAACAGTTGTGGTAGACACACGTCTTTGAGTGGCTTAAGGTTGTAGTACCTTCGCAACATTAAGTACAGATGTCGCTAATGATTAGTTTCACAATAGTTCAGAATAGTTCCTCATACTGCCATACATAGATGACCATCATGAACTTGCGGATCACGTCCACGAAATTGAAGTACTGAAGGCCTTTCTGTCTCTCCCATTAATGCGTAATTGGAGAAACAGAGACAGTTCCTAGCGAGCCTACCCAGCCTACTCTCGTTTCTAGTGAACCTACCCAGGCCACGTGCCCTCCTCATACTGCCACAGATCGAAGACCATCATGAACGTGCGAATGACGTTCACGAAGTTGAAGTGACGAGGATCTGGATCCTGGAGACGGGCGTAGAACCCTCGATAGAACCCTCTTTTCAGCGCCAAAAGTTGTTACACAAAATTTAACACAGACAGAGACTGTATCTCTGTATCTCCAATCACGTTTTGGTAGGAATGACAGAGGCATTCATAGTTCAACGTCATGGATCTGTCCTATCATTCATTTTCAGTGAACCTACCCAGCCGTGTGTGTCAGCCGTGGGGTGACGGCAGTAAGAATACATTTGTCACCACCCCAACTCCTCCTGTGGGTGTCGTAAGAGTCGACTAAGGGATTGAAGTGTCACTGACCATTCTTTGATAAAAGATTGATGATGGGCAGCAGCGTCATCATAGTGGACACATTACTGCGATCGCCAATCCGCTTGCCCAGCGTGGTGATTATGGGCATTTACCTCCTAATGCGTTTATACCCTTAATAGGTCTACGTAGGTCTACGTCCAGTAGTGGACTATCATAGGCTGATAATGATGAACCTACCCAGGCCACGTGCCCTCTTCATACTGCCACAGATCGAAGACCATCATGAACGTGCGAATGACGTCCACGAAGTTGAAGTGACGAGGGTCTGGATCCCGGAGACGGGCGTAGAACCCTCGGTAGCCGCGGACCAGTGGCATGGGGAGGGGGGCAAATACTCTGAAAACAAAAGTTTTTTTACCCTTATTGGCAAATTTAAAAAAAAATCGTGCGTTCCTGCCTCCTCGCCATTGTGTATAGCAGAAAATTCTGTCTTAAAAAAAATACAATAAAGTGGGTTAATGACTATGTACTTTGTGATGTACATTGCTTTAAGGGTTGAAATTTCATATTTATTAGGAAACCGGTCATGATAAAAATACTTGTTTATCTTGCGCAGAGATATCTGGTGAATGTGACAAGAACGTAAACTTTTTACTAAAACCGATTTAAAAAAACTGGAATGAAAAGGTTTTGCGCCCAATATAGTCAAGTCAAGGACTAATGCCTTGATATTAATATAATTAGGTACATATGCTTATATTTTGTCAGCCTCCGTAGCCTAGTTGGTAGTGACCCTGCCTACAAAGCTGGAGGTTCCGGGTTCGAATCCCGGCGAGGGCATTCTTTGTGTATTTATTTATCACAAATATTTGTTCCTTGGTCATAGCTGTCTATGCATTTAAGTATCTATAATATGTATCTATCTATTATATATATCATCACCTAGTACCCACATCACAAGCTTTAATTGAGTTTACCGTTGGACTAGGATGATTTGTGTAAGATATCCCAAGATAATATTATTATATTAATATATTGATGTCCCAAGATAATACAGTTTTTTATTTATGTCTGGAGCAACAGGTCTAAAATTGTATTTATGCCCCCTGATTTTGTCACAGTTCACAGGCATGGGGAACGCACTGCGAAATCTATGACACGTAAGTAGAGTTACGGACTTGTAGTCATTACGTAAGTATGCTATTAGCGGATAAACATCTAACATTTACCCTGTGATGTTTAACTCTAACTTGTTATTCTGTCTGTCCTTGTTCAAAAACCAAATAAAATACAAGTCTGTAGTCATAACCTGAAGGTTTATTTTGGTTTGGTTTGAAATGTTAACGGTTGACATAAATGAAATCGTCAATATGGGTTTAAATCTAATGTTTATAGCAAAGAGAGCTATGTTACAATACAAACTGTAACCGTCATGCGGGCTTTTATGAATACTGATAATATGCATAGGTACATGCAATCGTTTTCAGGTATTCATACCAATATATGTATATGAACGCGTATTTTAATCAAAAGTTATCATATCCCATGAGATTACTCTAAATTTTCAATAAAGGAAATAGTTTACCCCAGAAAAAGACACTTTTTAGGTTATAAAGTTGTTTACTACATAAGACAACTACGAAAGAATAGCCTTAAGCACACAATAAATAAATATATAAAGGACATCGTACACAAATCGACCTAGGCCCACGATAAGCTATGATGTGGATACCAAGCGACGATATATAGTTATAATAGATAGATACATATAAATATTTAGATACATAGACAGCCACGACCTAGGAACAAATATTTGTGTGAAATTACACAAATAATGCCCTCGTCGGGATTCGAATCCGGGACCTCCAGCTTCGTACAGTCACTGCCAACTAGGCTACGGTGGTTGACACAATACCACTTAATTATGCAATCCACGCTCTATGTAATTAGGGTTCCGTAGCCAAAATGGCAAAAACGGAACCCTTATAGATTCGTCATGTCCATCTGTCTGTCTGTGCGTCTGTCACAACCGATTTACTCGAAAACTATAAATGCTACAGTAATGAAATTTACTAATAATATGTGTTGTATGAACCGCTACAGAATTATGACACTAAATTGTAAAAAATAATAATTGGGGGCCCTCCGTACATGTAGCTGAGGGGTAGATTTTTTTTTAATGTATATAAGCGTGTGAGGTATCAATAAAAAGGTCTTTGAAAATGATATGAAGGTTTATACATCACATTTTTATTTATGCGAACCGTTTTCGAGATATCAGCTCTCAAAGTCTGAAAAATGTCCCACCTCTATTTGAAATTCTAAAAAAAAATTATGTTATGCATAATAATAAACTCTATTAACAATTTTTGATTTGATTAAATTATCTCTTATAGTTTTTGAGATAGGTTGATTTAACTGTATTTTTTTAACGATGAATTGATAATGGTACGGAACCCTTCACGAGTGAGTCCGACTTGGCCGGTTTTTATCTATCGGTAAGTATATGTCATTTAATTCCGTTTAAAAAATCAGATTGTTGGAATAGTTGCAGTTTTTCCTCAACGGCGTCGAGGAAAATGATTGTCGCCCGCTGCAGTATAGGTCATAATAATACACAGCCAAGAGCATAAACATATGTACAATTTTAGACCTTATGCTCAAGACATAAGCAAAAATGTGCCCCTGACTGTACATTGTATATTAAGGGCAGTGGGCGGGGCACATTGCATGTAGAACCGGCTATTGGGGCGGAAAGGTTCTGGACTGTCGGCCACGTACCGGAAGGCGCAGCGTGGGTAGGCCCCCCACAAGGTGGACTGTTGACCTGGTGAATATTTCTGATCCTCTATGCTAATATTGTTTATGATGGTTCTATTTATGATTTGTAAAGTAAGTGCAAAACTGACGCCTGGCACGATATACGCCGAACCACCGTAAGGCACAAAAAGAGACACGGGTGTGCCTGTGCGTATCTTTTGTTCGTATTTATAGCCCATAGTTCATAGCTTAGTAGCTTGCGGTGAGGCCAGCCATCTACCTAACGTATCCTTTACTTTCCAACTCATAGTATGGCTACATGAGTTGAAAAGTAAAGAATAGTTACGTTATTTAAAACATTACTATTTGTGAAGGCACTCACACAGTCTCCAAGCTATATTCGATCTTCTTCTCAAAGCAGCGATCCTTGAAGTATGGCGTGAAGAGTGTGCGGAGGGAGAAATGCAGGTCCAGCACTTGCTTCGCTACTTCTGCGCTCTTCTCGCAGCAGTGGTACGTCACCAGGAGGTCTAGGTCTGCGGAGAAAGAGATTCAAAAATAAAACAATAAGTCCCGTCAAGTTTATTACCGGTTCTTCTCGGGTCAGCGGTGTAGGGTTAGAACCGGAAGTAGTTTTAATACTTAGACGATTCAAAAGAGTTGCTATTCCAATTTGAATAAAGAATTATTTGACTTTGACTTTGACTTCACTTTAATATACAAATCTTGGGACATCTTACACAAATCGACCGTCTCACGGTATGCTGAATTTGTGCAGAGGGTACCAAGCGACGATAATATTATACACCGTGTCCAATAAATTCGAATACAAAACAAATATCGAATAAAACAAATTTAGACTCAGTTCCCGCTTTCCATCAGGTGGGCTGATAGCTCGTTTGTCAATCAAATTCAAAAATTTACATAAAAATAGTGGTTCAACCTAGAGTCATGATTCTTTTTTTTATTGATAGAAAATTTAATCTCCTTTTTGGAACTATGCATAACTCAATACCCGCAACTAGGTACTTTTCCATGTGCACACGCACAGCCACAAATGTATGTCAAACAGAATTTATAATTTTTTAGAAAAATTCAAACTTTTGGATGAAATTCAGTACGCCTTTAGGAAAAAACACTCCACTAATCTAGCTGCCTACAGAATATATTATACAAACAGTATTGGATTATTTGCGAGATAATAAACAATGCAGTGGGGCTGATATTAAATTGTCCAAAGCATACGATATAGTTTCACATACTATATTAATAAGTAAATTAAATACAATTGGAATACTTCGTCACATAAAAAAATATTACCTTCCGTTTAACTTTTGTGTTAAGTAATGATTCACAGATGTTTGTTAATGCCCAGCTATTGATTGAAAAATCGGGTAAGTGCTAGTGAAACTAAAGGATCGGAGGTTCCGTCGTATAATAGAACAAAATCATACAAATACATACATGTATGGAAGGCCACGTAAAATACACTTTAATTTGTTAGTCTTCGTAGCCTAGTTGGTATAGAACCCTGCCTACGAAGCTAGATGTTCCGGGTTCGAATCCCGGTGAGGGCATTCTTTTTGATTTATTTATCACAAATATTTTTTCGTTTCCAGCTTTGTAGGCAGGGTTCCAATACCAACTAGGCTACGAAGACTAACAAATTAAAGTTTTGACAGATACTGTTTCTGCGGCCCCTACCTAGGTATAAAAAAACTAAAAATAGAACCTGTCAAGTATTTTACGTGGCCTTCCATACTTGTGTTTGTATGTTTTTGTTCTATTCTATAGAACGGAACCTCCGATCAGTGAGTCCCACTAGCACTTAACCGATTTTACGTCGCTCCGATTTTTTCGTCGCTTGGTACCTGGTACCTCACATCACATCACAAGCCTTAATTGAGCTTACCGTGGGACTAAGTCGATTTGTGTAAGATGGTCCTGGATATTTAGTAAATAGTATATAAAGAAATAGTAAATATTCATTTATTTTGGCATTTCTCTGAGCGTTTCAACCGCCGTGACTTCGGTGGTAACATTATTACCCGATTTTCGTAAGTATCTCATATATTTTTTGGATATCTTGGTAGTTGTTAACTTCGTCTACCAATAGGTATATCCAAAAGTTCTTGCATCTCTCACGGGATTCGTGTAAAGGTGCATGCAGACCAAAATAGCATTCTCTGTTCTATCCCCCTACTCTACGAAATTCGATCATTACACGAAACGTGTATCGTTGATTTTGTAGAGTGGGGGATAGAACAGCGAATGCTCTTTTGGTTTGCATGCACCTTGATAAAGCTGCCACCGAAGTCACGGCGTTTGAAACGCTCATTCATTTAACTGTCTATTTATACAGGGTGTTTTCAAATTAGTCACTAGAACACATGCATACCTTGGGGTAAGCATGTGTTCATGCTAAGTAATCATTTCACTTATGAAACTCGTATCGAAAAATCGAAAAAATAAAATCACTTTCTATGAAATGTTGATCACCCGATGAAACCGCTTTGTATGAAAAGGCGATTTTTTTTTCAAGATTTTGATATGTGTCTCATAAGGAAAGTTGTCTGTTATCATGAACACATGCATACCCTAAGGTATCAGTGACTAATTTGAAAACACTTTATATGTATATCACAAGCGGATTGGCGATCGCAGTAATGTGTCGACTATGATGACGCTGCTGCCCATCATCAATCGTTATCAAAAATGGTCAGTGACACTTCAATCCCTTAGTCGTTAGTGCGATCGCCAATCCGCTTGCCCAGCGTGGCGATTATGGGCATTTACCTCCTAATGCGTCAATACGCATAGTTAATAAGAGAGGCCTTCGTCCAGCAGTGAACTATCATAGGCTGATGATGTGTGATGTGTATGTATATCACAAGGACAAAATTTGTTGTTGTGATACTAATTTTGTTCTTTGGCTACAGAACCCTATTTTTTATTATCCTGTTTAGTAGAACTTGTCAATGGCGATTCATAGAGTAATTATAGACTATTAAGATTGACACTGGCGGTCGCAGTCGCACTGACTTCGCAGAAATACCTGTCATTACAGTAATTGCTGACAGGTGTCGCCATGACGGAAATTGTTGCTACTAAAATACAAGTACTACACATCCTGAGGTAATAGTATCGTGATCGTCACTAGTATTCGAAATGGCTACTTTATACACCGTGTTTTTATTGATTTCCGTCAAATTGGACAGGTTACTTGGGACATTAATAGAAGTTGCCTGGTACAGTCGAGTGCATTAATATATAGACACATTTGTAAGGGATCAGTATGGAGAAGTGTATATATATTAATGCCCTTGACTGTATATTGGCATTCGTTAATTTTGTAAAATATTTTTTTTTTCGTTTTCATACATAATAATTGTAATCGCAAGTGTGAGAACCTTAAGAATAAGATCTCAGGCGACTGACGCCTGCTCACGTCACATGTCAAAATAAGTAACATTAGGATGTAATAAAGGTTCCAATAGGTACACTTGTTCAGTTTTTTTTTTGATAACTCAATAACAGTAAGAGTTAACACTCTAGTTTCTTAGAGAAATTTATTATTTTTGACTAAAATAAGCTGCCCTGAATTTAACGGAAATCAATAAAAACACGGTGTATAAACGAGCATTCACTCATTCTGTCCGCCGCTCTACGAAATCAAGGAATTTCGACGAATCACGTTTTGTGTAACGAACGAATTTAGTAGCGTTTCGAGAATGAGTATTCACACGTTTGGTGTAAATCCACCTTAACGTTGTAACGTAACGTTATTTAACTTTGGGTTTCCTAAAATTGTTGACTGCTGAAAAAGGTCAAAATTTATTTAAGAATTTGCTGTAAAGTAAAACTGAATTCTCTCTCTTATATCATTGGTTGACATTTCAATTTCTTTGCCCTTGAACATACACAGTTTTGTTACTAAATAACTACTACAATTATTCGGTGAAATGTTTGGGAAAATAATAAATATTATAATACTTACAATACGTTATCATTGAGGAATCAATTGCATCCTGAAGTAATTTCCAGAGTCAATCTCATGTAATTTGCTGTATTGTCTAAAATAATTTCCTGTTATTTTAAAAACTGGCCAGCTATTGCGAACACCGAAGTTCGTAAACGGGGATTTGTCTCTGTCACTCCAACGAAGGCATCCATTAGAGTGAAAGAGAAAAAACCCTGAAATTTGCGAACTTCAGTGTTGTGTGAGTACCTTCTTGTTGTTAGAAAATAATTGTGTTTCCAATTACGTCAATCGAGATTAAATGTACTGATATAGTTAAATGTTTATAATACGCGTATTTTTTGTATATACGAGTACGTAACGACGTGCAATTAAAAACAAATATAATCCCACTACCAGCTCAAATAAGGCTTTTTCAAATGACGCCATAAATATGTACCTAGGTAATAGATATATCATCAGTATCATCAGCCTATCTCAGTCCACGAAGATAAACGGGACTTAAAGGTCTTTGCCCAAGAGACCGTACCATACAATCTTTGTATTGAAAAGTATGAGACCGTGTTGGCCGGCGCCGGAACATTCCAGTGGGCCTAATCTCACTTTTCAATACAAAGAATAGTGTTTTGTCTGATACGTTCATGCTACGGTCATGGTATGGTACGGTCTAGTGGGCTGAGACCTTAATCGCGTAAACTTTCGTTAAATATTATCCTAAAAGGTGGATTTAGACAAAACGAGCGAATGCTCATTCTATCCCCCACTCTACGAAATTCGTTCGTTACACAAAACGTGATTTGTCAAAATTCGTTGGTTTCGTAGAGTGGGGGATAGATTAAGCATTCGCTCCTTTGGTCTAAAATTCTAAATTCACCTTGACGTTTCGGCATGACGTTATACGAGTGGTCGTAGGCAGACTGGCGGGAAAATGTATCAACACTTTATAGCTGCGCGGGTTTTGTAAACTACCCGCACTTGGTTTTGATTATTCACTTCTAGGCTAGGGTTAATTATCACTAGTCCTGCACACATCACTCACAACATCCATCTTCTGTAGTGTTATTCACTAAGGAAACCGCCTTGCTAACAGCGCTGTGTCAGCGCTGCGGCAGCGTCGAGCCTAAAAATGGTATTCACTAATGCACTTTAAACGACACTAGCGCTCGGCGACGAATGCGGCGTGAGCTGGAACTACACTGCGTCGAGAGTTACCGCCTACAGTTCGACGACGAGTTGTTCTATGTTAGTGAATACCGTTTTTCGCAGCGCTGCGCTCGACGTCGAAGTGAAGGCTGTCTCGTGGTCAAGCTCGTTGACGAACGCAGCGTTGAATGTGTGAATAAGAGAATAGCATAGCTGGTGGGTGTCCTACGCTGAGTTTGCCAAACCGTGGTCTCCACTCGAGCACTTTACGACCTCATCGATCTGCTCCGCGTCTATGGCTTATGGCTAACATGATGATGATAGTATTTGGCTCACCATCAAGATATTTTTCTGGCAGATGCGGCTGCGTCTTCAGCCATTCTCGTAGCTTCTGCACATCTTCTGGCGATATGTCTGGGTTCTTTATGTACTCCTTCTCGACTGGAAACTGTTTTATTACTCCCGTCATTTTTACCTGCAAACAAATAGAGATACATAAGAGTTGGGCAAAAAGTAATTTGATGAAACTTTTGTACTTTGTAATCTAGATTCCAAACGCGAATTTAAAACAAACCCGGGAATCTTACTTGTTTTCGAACTGAATGAGTAAGGGTTTTGATATTTTTTCTGCCACCAAGCAGCGCTACATAGCAGTGAGGTCCAAGCAGATTCATTGCACTAAACATAAAGTATTGAAATTCTATTGTATGTGGAAGTTTATTGAATTTGAATTAGATTAGGACTAGAAAACGGCTGCAAGAACTGAAGATTGAGCTCTAAAACAGGAGCGCAAAATACTGGGATTAAAAAAAAATACTAGAACTTAGTTCATTACATTGGAATTACATAACTTGGAACTGATGTTTTTATTTATTTTAGAAAACAATATTCCTAACATAATTGTTTTAAGAATAAATAAACCAAAAAATATAAATAAAATTAAATTTGCATATTTATTTTGACAGTTCATTGGACTTTGCACCACAGTGCTGCCATCTCACAATCCCATAGTGGCGGAAAAAGTATCAAAAACCCTCAATGACATTGATAAAAGGTACAAAACATGTTGCAAGTTATCTGCTGTCGCAAACAAGACGAATTTGGCCCATTAGCAGATAATTAGCCTACTGGCCCTGTTTGGCAGGTTTACACGTCATGGTCAAGGTTTCTTTGCTTACCAGTTGAAATAACGCTTACGTTTACAATAGTGTCTTTCGTGTGAAGTAGTCTATCATGCTTGCTACAATACAGGGAGACTCAAATCTATGGCCATAAAATACCTTATGGGTGGGTTTTTATTTTGCTGTAAATAGTTTTTTTTAATTTTCCACATTTGAACTTGTTTACATGCCTATTTTATACTCAGAATCACGAGCTCTTTCGATCCTGATAGAAATGAAAAAGTATCACAAAAAAAAATCCGTCGAGTTACTATTTTTCATACACTTTCTTCGAACGTAACTTAGTGGAAGACAAAAAAATAATGGAACTATCGGGACACTTTTTTTCTGCTAATGAGGATCGAAATAGCTCGCGATTCTGAGTAGAAAAAATATACAAATTTGGAAAATTTGAAAAAACTACAACAATATAAAAATCTGCACTTAAATATCGTAGATAGTATATATTGCTGAAATACTTTATTATTTTTAAAAGTAACTAATACTGAAGAGATTTCGTTAAAAATACTTGGCCCGTCTGGGAACCGAACCGACTTAAAAGTGAACAAATACACACCTCCTGTTTTTATGATGCCAATCGAGAGCATGCACCTAAAGAAATAATTCTTCTTAAGTAACATAGTATCTTAAAAGAAAAGGAATAAGGTAATAATTACTAGATTTACCTAATGATTAAAATTGCAAAAAAATATTTATTGCTGATCACACCTCTAAAAATTCTACTTGTCGTACAAAATCTATGAATGTATATTACTTGCTATTAAAAATAAAATAGCCTCCTTGTACCAAAACAGTAAATTTTAGAGTACTTTTCCTTCGTGTCCCTTAATCTTGACACCAATTCACGCTCGTTTGGTGGAAACCCACCTTTAGACTTTATCTTATTAGCTCTTTATTTATCTGATTTAAAATAGAATACCGTACTTATCTTCTTAATAATATCGCTGCCCAATTAAAAACCAGTAAAATGCGCATAATATCCAATTATTGGTAATAAACCGTAGTGAGCTTGAGTTAATAAAGTATAATTAATATTGTCCATATTTATAATATTAATATCATAGGGCAATCTCAGTCTCACACAAATTGACCTATGTAAATAACGGTTAAATCTGTATTTGTGAGGTTGGCAAAATCGTCATATTCATTGCGGGTAGTGGGCATAAAAATATACAACAGTTTAAGCCGTGAAATTAAGGAGGCGGCTTCTTATGAGTTGTTTGTCAAAAAGTTAAAAGATTTCCTAATCGACCAGGCATTTTAATCCGTTCGGGAATTTTACACAAAAACTTAATTTGTTTTTTTTTTTGTAGTATTGGATAATTTTCGTGTATTCGTTTTTAATTCATATGACAATGTTTAATTTATATAATTTCAGTTGTATTCGTATTTTGTATTTTTTATTTTTGACGTGTGTTTTGTGAACATTAATGAACTTGAATTGAACTTGAACGCTAATGTAAAGAGAGTGGTGGATCAAAATTCTGTTCGTTGTCTTATTTTATGTCCCTAAAAAACTTGACGCAGTGGTAATTTTTGTATGAGTAGATGTTTTGTTTTTAATTTCTCATGTATGGATTAAAATCTAGTGTGAAAAAGAAATACCAAAAAGTGCACCGGATTTTTTTTAATAGCAGTGTTTTACCCTACAATAAAACACATATTAAGCGAAACACCTTATTCGAAACCTACATTAATATTTGAGAGAGGCAATCTTGTTTACTATGACGTGACGGTTGCTGATTTGACTATACTCTACTCTTTTTACCCCCTCTATCAGTTTCCCGTTTGTGCCACCAGGGTAGGGATGCCCGGTCCCTCGTCATTGGTTCTCAAATTTAATGTTTTATTTACACGTTTTGCAATGTTCCACCAAAACAGTGATATAATAGATAGATAGATACACCACCGTCACTAAAACTTACACGAAGGTGAAGTGAAGTGAAAGTGCTAAGATTTGTAGTGAGTTAGTGAAAAGTAACTGTGAGAGTGGAACATTGCATTTTAACCGCCAGGCAGGATTATAAAGTGTAGGTTTCGAATAAGGTGTTTCGCTTAATATGTGTTTTATTGTAGGGTAAAACACTGCTATTAAGCTTCTGCACCGTTATTCGAAACCTACATTAATATTTGAGACCTGTCTGTTATCGCCTGGTGGCAAGACACCAATGTGAATCATGTGAAAACAATTAGGTAACTGGTAAAGTTACAGTCACATTCGTGTGTGATAAGAATAAAAATGTTCTTTTATATTATGATATATGGATTAAAAGACATAATATGCAATAATACTGTTTATTGAAAAACAACTTTAGCATACAATAATACTGAAAAACAAGCTTCTTTCAACTTAATCTAGGCTTGTATCAAACCTGAATACATTGTTACATATGTAATTATGTATCTACAACAGACCAAACTCAATTGTAATAATTAACTGGTGGTAAGTCAAAAATGACCCAATGTAACATTGGATTTTTCAATTATGTTGTATTGTAATTTATTAAAAATGTATCTATTTTTTATTGATTAGGTACCCTTTGTTCCTAATCTATATGATCTTCTTACAATTATTTTCCAAATTGAATAACCAACGGGAGTAAAACATTCAGTTACAGCTAAGACGGGTGCTGATTGTCGAATTTCTCTACAGCAAACGTTAGAAAAAGTGTTTTGTGAGCGTCAGTTATCGCGAGCTAAGATTTCATCCAACGGAAGGATTTGTACCTAATTTTTCGAAGCTACTGCAGGATGCACTAGCTACCAGGACTAGCTTGGATGCCCGCGTCATTGTCAGACTTACAAATGTCACCATACCAAATAATATAGGGTCCAAGTTCATATTTTTAAGTTTTGAGTTAAATGCAAACAAATAACCGTTTTTAATTCAATAAATTAATAGGGTTTCCTGATTGTGAGTTAAATTCTAGCCAGACTGTATTTAATTCATAATTCATTTATTGTATATAATCATGTGTTACACAAGGTCTTATTGTATGACAATAGTTCACATGAACCCTGTTTGGGTATTGGTAATTTTACACATTTAACTAAAACTATACATAACTAAAATTAGATTCTTGCAACGTGCTCTTTTAATGTACTTAACAGAACGTAGTAAATTAAGTATTAACATTTATAATAACGTTAATAATTTAAGAGGCACAATCAGTTTTTGACCCAGAAATTGGCCAAAATATTATTGATGTATAAGATACAATGCAATCGTTTTTATTAACAGATAGTAAATTAAGGTCATATACCCTATGACCTGAACAAACAACAATAAGATAGGGGCAGGTTTTGAACATTCCTAAAAGCTATTTTCACTGATGAGTACCACCTTTTTTAAGCAATTCTACTAAGGTACGGTATCCCGTATAGGTACGTCTTTACGTTGTTTACTTTTGAAGTTTGATTGGAAATAGCCTTTCATGAATATTTTACAAGCGTATGTGATGCTAGGTTGACCTGCAAATTAGGGTCTGTTAAGGTAGCAATCGCAGATTTGTACACTTAAATGGTCGAATAAGACAAGCTTACTTTTTGATGCAGGTCAATTATTTATCTAGCAAAATCGGCTGCTGAGGGTGCATTCACTTTAACGACCACGAGCGACCACACGACCATAAGCACTACTTATACTAAGGGTGTTTATAAGTTTTTAACGATGATTTTCGCCAGCTAGAAGTAATAAATTCTTTTGTTGTTGGGACCAATTTTCTATGCTTTCTATCCATCCCCACATTTTCCTGCTTCTAGCATCAACTCCTGAGCCTGGGACGGGGGATGACCTGAGGCTGTGTCTATCAGGGCCTGATCTAGAGTAAGTACACGTATTGTGAATGGTGGGGCAAGGGCTCGATTTTTGAGATCAGCTCTCCAAAAAACTATCGGCCACAGGGGGGCTACGATCAGGTAAATTCCTAGAGCTGTATTCATTGCGTGTCCTAATACTTGAGGTATTAAGAATGGTGGTGGGAATATCCAGGCTAGCTGGTAACGCCACGTTCGACTGAATGCATTGTGAAATTGGGCTTGACGATCTGCCGCGTTCAGTGATACATAATTAGGCACTTCATACGCCCTTGCCGACACGAGGTGTACTTCCGGCGTGTCCCATTTCGAGAATATTTTCACTGTTATTATGAGTAGGAGAAGGAGATTTCCCTCTGAAACGACAGGCAGGCGAGACAGGCGGTCTGCTTCGCAATCGAACTTACCGGGGAGATAGTGAATTAGTAAATTAATGTTGTACTGGTCTATGATGAAACACCTTGTAACATAGATTCATTAGGGAGGATGACAGAGTTCCCTCCTCGTTCCTCAGGAAGGCAACTACAGACTTGTCGTCGCTTTGTATTATCATGGAAGAGTTTGTTAGGTAATGGCAAAAACATTTTAGGGCATTTAGGATCGTGAGCATTTCTCTTTGATTTGAATGGAGACTTGACTCTTCTTGTCCTATCTTCTTATTGCCACCATCATTTTATATTTTCATTGTTTATCCACAATGATAGTTCGAGCAGCGCTTCCATTAGTATATACATATAGGGAACCGACAATATATGGACTGGTGAAGGAGACTCGCACCAAATGTTAACAGGGCTCTGTGATTGAAACGGCCACGGAGTACTGGAAAGCGGACAAAGCTTAGGGAGCCCACAATGCTTTGAATTTCGTTTGTACAAGCGGATTTTCGCTTCAAAAACGGCATTTATTTTCAGGGCCAAGCATTTCTTTAATGGGAAGTACTTTTTGTTGGCATGAGGATACCAACAATTTTCCAGGTATTCTATGGCCCTCCGAGGGGTAAGGATAGACTTAACATGATTGACCTGCCAGCCCAAATGTTCTAGAATTTGCACCGTTTTAAGGCTTTTCGTGATAAAGGCCGAGGTTCTGAATTACTAGAAGAAAAAAGTCTAAATTTAAATAAATAAATTAACTAAAACTCGAAAGGTCTGGGCAACCCAATCGGTCAGAAATGACCTTAAGGCAAGCAGGTCATCTGCAGCTGTTGAAAATCAGACTTTGAAACAAATTCAGACTCGCTGGCTTCGACAGGCAGATGGAAATAGGCGTTTGACAGATCTATTTTTACTAGCAAATTTGAGGGCTGAATGAACCCTGAAATTCGGTGAAATTTTCACCAACTTGAACTTTACGATCGGTAAGTATAGAATTAAGATTTGAATATTGGACGTTAAGATCAGTCGCTTTGGGATTAGGAACATCCGCGTGACAAAAACTAGGAGTGTAATATATAGCACGCCCGTCTCAATAATTCTTTGAATTGTTTCCTGCATTTGGCAATGCTAACGGGGGCCTTAGGTAAAACGAATTTCGAAACGATTTAATCAATTTTAATAGTGAGCGTGGAATATTTAATGATTCTCATCTTTCAAAAAAAAAATAAAAAAATAAAAGCTGACCCGCTCGAAAACTGTTGCAGTCAGAATTTCCTCTTTTGATTAAAGTCCCTGCGTGGGAAGTTTTGACCTAGTCGGGTAGTGTTTTTATAGGCATTGGGGCCTTGGGGTCTCGGGCCCAGGCTACGCTGGCGAGGCTTTCCTTGACCTTGGCTATTTGCAATTATTCTGGATGGGCGAAAGGGATCGCGCCAGCCCATTGGTAAAAAGTTATAATTGCCTTGCGCAGGCAATTTTAAGAAAAGTCGAGATATATTCATAAAGCAGCTTGACTCGTCATAAATACCCTGTGTGGGCCCTTTTTGAGCATTACTACCCAGATCAGCACTTGCTTGCGCCGCAGGCTTATTTTGGGTAGGCGTTCAGACCAGCGACAAAGTTTTTGTAAGAAAGGTCAAGGCATATTCATGAAGCAGTTACACTGGTCATAAATGCCCTGTGTGGGCCCTTTTTAGGAATAACTACACAGATTAGCACATGCTTGCGCAGCAGGCTTATTTTGGTTTGGCGGTGAGTCCGGCCAAAAGTTTTTGTAAGACGAGTCTAGTCATATTCATAAAGCAGTTAGATTGGTCATAAATACCCTGTGTTGGCCCTTTTTGAGCATTACTACATAGATTAGCACTTGCTTGCGCAGCAGGCTAATTTTGGGTTGGCGGTCAGACCGGCCAAAAAGTATTTGTAATAAAGGTCTAGGTGTATTCATAAAGCAGTTAAGACTAGACATAAAATACCTGCATAGGCCCTTTTGTGAGCATTAATACGCATTAGCACTTGCTTGCGCAGCAGGTTTATGTTGTGTTAGCGGTCAGACCGGTCAAAATTTTTGTAAGAAAGGTCTAAGCATATTCATAAAGCAGTTAAACTGGTCATAAATGCCCTGCGTGGGCCTTTTTTGAGCATCACGACAGATTAGCACTTGCTTGCGCAGCAGGCTTATTTTGGGTTGGCGGTCAGACCGGCCAAAAAGTTTAGGAAATTTCACCGTGTTTTTCCAATAAAAGTTATGTGAGCTCGGGGTATCTTTCTTATGGACTCTTTGACACTTAGACAGCGGGGGATACAATCTCGTCTTTATCGGATAAGGTCAGCGCGGTGACGACATGTTAGTTGCAATCATTACAGATATATTGATTTAAACTCTCACATCACTCGTACCTATTTTAAGACCAGTTTGTCGTTAAAGCATCATTAGGGATCTTATGAAAACTACCCTCCATAAAAAGATCTGATTTTATTTTTTAACGCCTGAAAAGGCAGCTCATCAGCAGTACGAGACCATGCTATTAATGCGTCAAAAACATAAATTCTTTAATTAGTCATTTGTTTCGAGGCCTACAAAGGCCGGTTGGGAGCAGCAAAGCTTATGTACCTCTGAATATCGGACGCTTGTCCAGTTTTCGGAATCAAAATGTTGAACAGAGATTATAAGGTCAACATGAGCGGGCGAGTATTTTGGAACGGATGGTTCTTCTAAAACATCGTTAAATGCAACTTTAGTGTCAAATCATTTTCTTTAAGAACAGTGGATTCAAATTTCTTCAGCCTTGTAAATATCTCGCTGCTCACGTTGCCCTCTAATTTCTCTTCTTATTTGCCTGAGAAAGGTACATTACTCATGGATTGCAACATGTCACTAATACAGATCTGGATACCGCTAACCTTCTATGGCATCGTTACGCCGCCTTCGGCTCCCATGCCGGAGTAGGTATGGTCTTGAATCGGACGATGAGCTAGTGCTTGACGCACTAGATGTGTCCGTCATCGTTATTTTGCAAAAACTCTGCAAAATAAAATAAGATTAGTAACAAATTTTTATATTCGAACGGTAAAACCGTTAAGACTTTAAAATATATTTCACTTACAAATTCCAGGAATTTGTGACTGAACCGTACGTCTCGGTAAACGAGACACCAATGACGAGGGACCGGGCATCCCTACCCTGGTGGCACAAACGGGAAACTGATAGAGGGGGTAAAAAGAGTAGAGTATAGTCAAATCAGCAACCGTCACGTCATAGTAAACAAGATTGCCTCTCTCAAATATTAATGTAGGTTTCGAATAACGGTGCAGAAGCTTAATATACTGAGTCGAAACAGTAACTAAAAGCGTGACAGAGTCTTATGAAACAAGACAACTAAAAGAATTATGTATGACCTTGGTACAAAAGTCAAGTGCAAAAATATGTATCTAAAGAATTATAAATATGTTGCGACGTTCCTATTACAGAGAATTAAAGAACATTGGGACATATTTAAGAGCGTTTTTATATAACTTATTTTATCATTGAGTTTTATTTAATTTTATATGTCAACCCGGAATCGCTAGCTTTCCAGCAGTGTTATTCACTAAAGAAACCGCCTTGCTGTCAGCGCTGTGTCAGCGCTGCGGCAGCGTCGAGCCTAAAAATGGTATTCACTAATGTACTTTAAACGACACTAGTGCTCGGCGACGAATGTGGCGGGAGCTGGAACTACACTGCGTCGAGAGTTTGACGTTTAATGTACAAACTTCGTATTCTCTAACGAAAAACAGCGACGAACTCGCCCACAACCTCGCTCATATCCTCGATTCCTAATATCAAATAAAACAGCTAGGATTTTAAACAAGGCTGTCTCGACGTCGAGCTCGTTGACGAACGCAGCGTCGAATGTGTGAATAAGAGAATAGCATAGCAGGCAGAGTGCCTGTGTCACTACCTACTGAACCAGTATGTTTAGCACATGATTGGTATGTCAGTATGTCGCCGCGAGATAGATTTTCCATCTTTTACTAACTATATGAATAAAAGAGGGATGGATAGTCCATCTCGCGGCGACATATTGTCGCACTAATCCTGTGCTAAGCCTACAGGCACCTGTCTCAATAAACCTTAAATAAAATATATTGTCTTAACTTAGCCGTTCATATAATTTTTTCAAAACATTATACCCCAGATAGCCGTCTGATAACCTTGTTGTAAATATATTATGCACTTACCTACTCTTTTACCGTATTTTCTACATGTAATAAAAATATAGATAAATAAATAATCAATAATAAATAAAATATTTTTGGTCATCTTTACACAAATCGACCTAGTCCCACGGTAAGCTCAATTAAGGCTTGTGATGTGGGTACCAGGCGACGATATACATGTATAATAGATAGATACATTTAGATACTTAAATACATAGACAGCCATGACTAAGGAATAAATATCTGTGATAAATAAATACACAAATAATGCCCTAGTCGGGATAGGAACCTGGAACCTCTAGCTTCGTAGGCAGGGTCACTACCAACTAGGCTATGCAGGCATAAAAAGTGTAGGTACGTAGGTAGGTACTTATTTTTTCTCTTGACTGTACCGAACAAGTCAAACTCTGCACTAGATAGAAATAATTATGAGAGAAACCGCAGTCCTACAATTTTATTAGGATGATCTTTTTTGTAACGGTTTTATAAATTCGTTTTTTATTGCCGGTGCCTTTAAAAACCTAATTTAAGTAAATGAAACCGCTATTAAGGTTAACTTGATGTTTCTTCCAATTAAGATTAAATCAGTTTTCAATAAAAAAATAAAGTATTGGATTGTAGAGATACCCAAGTAATAATGGAGAAACTGGAAAAATAATTTAATTATGTAAAAAAAAATATACAAATAAAATAAATATCTTGGGACATATTACACAAAAAGGCTGGTTATAAGTAGGCGGTAAAAAAAAAGATAATACAATACACGCATTTTTTTCTCATAATACATTGTTTTTAATTATACCTAAATTGGTAATTGTTGTTTTTAAGATTGTTTTGTACATCTGCAAGTACGTAGGTAATTTGATGTAGGTATGTGGCAGGAAACATTTTTTTTACTTACTTACCTACTTATTCTCATTTATTTTATTAAGCATGCGACATAAACAAATCATAAAAACTTGATGAATAATTAATGCGTACTTTTGAAGTAATTAGAGGCGTTTTATAGTCGCTCTATACAGGGTGTAATCGATAAGTGTTTACAGGCCTTTATTTCGTAAATATGAGACATCAGAAAACTTTTAAATGATATCGAAAGTATGTTACCCAACGAGTAAAATTACATTTATAACTTTTTCTAAATATATGAAGTAATGTTAAAAATACTATGTTAAAACGCTCCCATACATTTAGTATGACGACTTACAGCCTTAAAGCATGTCGGGTGTCGTAAGAGATAAAACGGTTAGACATTCGTTATTTGTACGAATACAATTTAATAAAATAATAATAATACCGTTTATGAAATAATCAATCTAACATTTATTTATAAATTAAAAAATATTCGTATTAAACTAGACTTTGAATGAACGGTTACGTACTAAATATATTGGAGGATTTAAAGTTAATATTTGAGATATTTCTGATTTTATTTCAAAAAAGTTATTACTTAGTGTAATTTTACTCGTTGGGTACCTACCTAATGCACTTTCGATGTCAGTTTAAATTTTTCTGATGTCTCTCATATTTATGGCCTGTAAACACTTATCGATTACACCCTGTATATCGTTATGGCAGTAAAGGCGTGTTCAGATATTTTTGAACGCTCCGGACGGTTCGATATATCTGATGGCGACTGTACATAAATAAAAAAATACTTATTATGCAGTACAAAGTACATATGGTTTTCCGGTTTCTTGTAATTAATAATACTTTTGGGTAAATAATAATAAAAAAAGTTGATAACCTTAATATTACAACCTTATATATTGGTCAAAATTATTTTCGTTGTCTTATTTTGTGTCCCTAAAAAACGTGACACAGTAGTGATTTTTGTATGAGATGATGTTTTGTTTTCTATTTTTGATGTATGGATTGAAATCTAACGTGAAAAGAAATAGTGCACCGGATTTTTTTAATATACTGAGTCAAAACAGCAACTAAAACCGTGACACAGTGGTATGAAACAAGACAACGAAAATAATTTTGAATCATATTAGAATCCGAAAACAATGAATAAAAATACGATACACTTGCGAAAAGGAGATTCGAATCTCGTGTCGAAACCTTTTTGTCTTTATTTAATCGTCACTTGTTTCGAAATTATTTTTTTCGCAATTGTACGTTTTAAGGTGTTTTACACTGTCTTGAGGACAGAGGTAACTGACCCTCCTCCATACTTTGTTAAATACACATAAAAACTATTTGTATTGTGTTTGTTGCATAAAAACCTCACGAAGGCAATAAAAATGTAACGTATTCTATTAATTTCTTACGTTAAGGTGCATTTAGACCAAACGAGCATTCGCTCATTCTATCCCCCACTCTACGAAATTCGTTCGTTACACAAAACGTGATTCGTCGAAATTCGTTGATTTCGTAAAGTGGGGGATAGAATATAGAATGAGCGAATGCACCCTTACGAGTCACAAAATGAAAGGTACAGTCGACGTTAAAGATATCATTTTAGGCTCCAAAATAAATAATATATATTAGTTTACACGACTTCATTGCCTTGACATTAAGATCCTGTAAACGTATTTTTGACACCTAAATCGTAATTATATCTTTAACGTTAACTGTAGGTACATAATATACATGGTGGAAAAACCGAATGCCACATGGATGGCAACTACCTTAAATATTGTAAATAGTATATTTTCTGTAAGGAAGACTTTCCTTTGATTTTAAAAACAATAAATTCTGCATTTAAGGATTTATGAAAAATCGATTGCCTCAATCGGGACTCGAACCGGTAAAATGTGACAAAAAATAACTTAGCTTATTTTATGATGCAGATTGAAAGGGTAGCTGATAAGATTCATTTTTCTCTAAATAACAACTACAATCAGAATAACGAAAGGCCTTGAAAACCCATTAAGGTCTCTGCCCACTAGACCGTACCGTACCATGACCGTATCAGACAAAAAACTATTCTTTGTATTGAAAAGTATGAGACTATGCCCACTAGGTACGTTTCAGCGCCGGCGAACACGGTTTCATACTTTTCAATACAAACAATAGTTTTTTGTCTGATACGTTCATGCTATGGTCATGGTATGGTACGGTCTAGTGGGCAGAGAACTTTATAAAATACAGCACGTTATTTTTTGTCAGATTTGACCGGTTCGAGTCCCGACTATTATAATAACAAGAATTGCCTGTTTAATGGTACGATTTTGCAATAGCTTTTTTCGCAACATTGTTTTGTTTGCATTGCGTCTGTTGGCACATGCATGATACGAGTTTAATATGGCCGATTTGTCCTTCGTATTCATCACTCAATGTTGGCTAAGGTCACGTAAGGGTTTTTAGGTAAAATTTATGCAGATACGTACGTTGGTAGTGATCTAAGTTGGTAAAGTAAAAAAAACTTAAGGTGTTTTATTATTATTTTAAAAATATTAAATTTTGCTCAATAAGCTTAAACATTATTTTTTGTAATTCGCCCTTATGTCACATTAGTACATTACGACACAAGTGCAAAAAACATGAAATTCGAAACGAGTGGCGATGTTTTCGAAGGCGTATGCGAAGGCTCTAGTGCGAGAAGTGTGTCATTTTACGTCAGGTCCAAAACTTCGGAGGGCCATCTGACGTCGTACGAGACACGATGTTTTAAAACATCGCCCACTCGTTTCGAATTTCATCTTTTTCGCACTTGTGTCGTAATGTACTATTTTGCCTTTTTAACCTAATACGAGGTTAAAATGTTTCCTTTTCATTGCGGGCACTATGTATGATGCATTAAGCTGCACTACATATAAACAAGAATTGCTCGTTTAAACCCTTCGTATGTCTAAGCACTGATCAATGACGAGGAAACTATAGAAAAAAAAATCCGCGACACACGAGATAGATAATAAGAACCTACGAATGAGATAGAAAGAAACCAGGTATCTAATTTGAACTTAATTAGTGCTTTATTGTCGTTAAAAATCTGACTACAATTAAGGTTTTTTTAATATCACTCTAATTGGGTGTACTTCGAAGTGATAAAGCTCTTATTTGAAAATTCCAATGCATAATTTTATATGAAATGGATTTTGAATTACCTAATGCATGGGACTGTACGGTCGTCTACATAAATATGTTGATATACTTGTATACAAAATTAAATTTTATTCCACTAGTAATAAGTTCTGAAGTGTACGCATATTTTATAAATAATTGTACCTGCTCTTAGACCTTAGTACGTCCGAATATTGTAGGTCCATGAACTATGTGTTTTGACATTGAAAACATCTGTACCTACTACTTAATGTGCAATATTTGGGAGTATTAAATGTTTATAATTATTTTTTACTTGGTTTAAGTTTAAATATTAGATGTCATCATCATTATCATCATCATCAGCTTATGATAGTCCACTACTGGACGTAGGCATCTCCTATTAACTATGCGTATAAACGCATTAGTAGGTAAATGCCCATAATCGCCGCGCTGGGCAAGCGGATTAGCGATCGCAGTAATGTGTCCACTATGATGACGCTGCTGCCCATCATCAATCTATTATCAAATAATGGTCAGTGACATTTTATTAGATTATTAGATGTCATGTACCAAAAGTATAAGTTGTCACTCTGAGAATCCTAAATCATAACATAAGCCTACATTGTAGCTTGTAATTTTTACCGTTTTGCCTACAGCATCCTAAATACATAAATATATACGAGTACCTGTTTTTTAGGGTTCCGTAGCCAAAATGGCAAAAACGGAACCCTTATAGATTCGTCATGTCC